>JAADYB010000291.1:0-26632 GCA_023338075.1 Phytopythium litorale
CAGGGCCAAGAGACGCGGCCCCCTGCTCCGAGGCGCGACCACTGCTCGTGACGGGCGAGCCTGAACATGGAGGCGAGCTCGCTCGGATCGTCGCCGGGTGTGGTCGTTCAGCCGCGCCGCGTGCAGTCGCCGAGTCGTCCCCATCATGGGCGTTCGGCCAGCGGCGCACGCACGCGCGCACCGTCCCAAATTTTGATGGCGACTGAAATCAGAGCAGGAAACGGCGCTTCCATCTCCTGAAAGCTCTCTTCGTCCCTCGAACAAGAAGCCTGTTGCCCCAAGCAGCGCGAAGGCTCCTTGACGGTGGATAAGACGGTCGACAAGCGTCGCGATCTTCCGGCATCCCGCGGATCGATCCGTCCACGGGACCACCACATGTCGGCGGCGGACAACGTCAAGGCGGTCGCGGATGTGCTGCACACCTGCTGGCGGTCTCCGTCATGGAAATCTCCGTCATGGAGATCCTGCTGGCTCGGGAACCAGGCACGCCGGCTGCGAGAGTCGCGCCCCATCCATCGCCGCCGGGCGGAAGCAGACTGGACGCCAACGGCGTGCCGTGCGCTTGTATGGCGCTCGCTATGCGCCGCACCTGCCCGTGCGCTACCGGTAGACAAGAGGTGCACGCGCCGCTCCGTGCGCGGACGCGGGCGGCCGCTGCGATTGGCCGGAAGCCCGCCGAAAGCCGTTTCACCGGCCGCAAAGCGCTTCCAATTCCCGCCCGTCCCTCTTCCCACAGTGTGTGTGTGTGATTCCCCATGTTGTGAATGGAGGAGGGCACCCACTGGTCTGCATGGCCACCGTCCTGGAACATTAGCGGCCGCTTTAAATCGCAAAGAGAAGCGTGGAGGAGCTAACAGCGCGAAGATGCGCGCGGCTTCCATCCCCTCGGCGTGTGGGTGGGTGAGGGGGGGAAGTGGGTGGCGTCCCGAGCGGCCAGCGAGGGTTGACGCGCATACCGGAGCCAAGTGACCTGGGCGGCCCAGAGGATCGCCAGGCGGCCAGTGGACGCCGCGCGCGGGCCGCCCACACCGCAATACGCGCCGCAACACCCGCGTCGCCTCCTGTCCGGACCGTCCGTCGCCTCGCACGGCCCCCGCCTTTAGCCATGGAGCGCGCGTCGGCGTGGCACACGGCGGACGCCAGCAACAAGCAGCAGCAGCAGCCGCCGTCGTCCATGATGTTCGCGCTGTCGGACCCGACCGTGGGCGGACTGGGTCTGGCGACGCAGGATACGCTGTCAGCGAGATCCGGCGGCTGGATCGCGCGCGATCCCCAAGATCTGCTACGCTCGTCCGCCGGTATCAGCAGCGCGCCGTACGCCTGGGCGGACGACAGCACGCCCTTCTCCTTCTCGACGACGCAAGACGACTACATGTACGGCGCGCGGGTGCTCGGCCAGCCCAGCCACCAACCGTACGCGACGCGATCACCGGCCATGGCGGCGCTTGCCGGATCCGCGGACGCGTACGGCATGGGCATGCTGATGAACCACGGACTGCTGGCGGGCCACGGCCCGATGGGCAACCCGATGGCCGTGTCGGCGTCGGCCTGCCGCTCGAGCCGCGCGCGGGAGATCGCCATCGGCCGCTGGACGAGCGAGGAGCACCGGTGGTTCCTCAAGGGCCTCGAGATGTTCCAGGGACCCGCGTGGGGAGAGATCGCGCGGCTCATCGGCTCGCGCACGTCCACCCAGGTGCGCACGCACGCGCAGAAGTTCTTCACCAAGCTGGCGCGCCAGAACCAGTCGCTGCCGCACTTCGAGGCGCAGATACGCAAGGAGCGCGAGCGACTCATGGCGCAGGGCATCGCCATCGCCAGCTCGGCTTCGGGGCAGTCGGCCGGCTCGGCGATCGCCCGCCCGCCGCCGTCGCTCCTGTCGAGGACGAGCTTCAGCGCCGACGTCGGCGACGCCCTCGGCGGATACAACTACACGCAGAGCGTCACGCCCACGGCCACCAACGCCACGTTCAACCTGCATAGCAGCAGCAGCGGCGGCAACGGGTTCGCGCTCGCGTCGCTGTCGCCGACCGCCGCCAAGCTGTCGACGCTCAACAAGAAGCGGTCGCACCGGGACATGCTGGCCATGGCCATGAACGACAGCACCTCGCCGTCGTCCTCGTCCTCGTCGCTCGATGGTGGCGCCTTCTCGGGTCTGGGCGACTACAGCCAGCAGCAGCAGCAACAGCAACTACAACAGCAGCACAGCTACTCGTCCATGATGGCGACCGGCAGCAAGCCACGGCTGAACGTCGACACGAGCGCCAGTTCGGCCGGGTACCCGCAGCAGCCGTCGCCGCTCTCCTGGTGCGGCCCGCTGCCGTCGCCCATACAGCACCCGCAGCACCAGCAGCACCAGCAGCACCAGCAGCACCAGCAGCAGGACGGCAACGCCGGGTCCATCCTGGACGAGTCGCTGCCGTCCATGACCAACCTGCTGCGGAGGCGCAGCGTGACGGCCGTGTCACCCCCGTCCGTGACCATCAACTGAGGGGAATCGGAGCATCGACAGGTTGGTCCCACAGTATCTTTATCTCGCCGTCTTGTACTTTGAACTAGCCACGAATGACTGTAAATAAACGTCATGACGAGAACCTTCCTCACCTTTGGACGATGTGGCTTGACGTCATACACCGAGTCGCTGCGAGGCGAGGGCTTCGATATGTGCACTGTCACCTCGGTGAACTCAGGAAAGAAGATGACATCCGCCGCAGACACTCAAGATAACTCGATGATCTGTGCAGCAGTTCAGAATCGGATGATGGTCTCGAGAATCCATCTAGTCTACCACATGCTCTTCGTGTTGACGCGGTTGGTGTCGGTCGTGAACACTTTCAACATGTTCTCAAACATGGGCTTGCGTATTAGCGCAGACTCACCGAAGCGTGCAAACGCGTAGGGACAGCTGACGCTGCAGTTGGAGCACCCACCCGCCACGTCTGCGTCCATCAGTAGGATCATGAAGCAGGTTTCATCGGCGTCGATGAACGCCTCTCCCTTCTTCATGCACCTGGTGCTGGCCACGAGCGCGGCGAACATACTGCTCCAGCAGCTTGATCATCCAACCGATCGGCAGTCTGCCAACTGCTGAAAGCAAGCATCGACTGCCCAGCCTCTGCTTCATCACCTTGGTTGACGTCGAAAGCGTTAGTGACTCAGTGATTCGCGTTGCACATTGTTGGTAGGAGCTTCGAAGCTCTATTACCGCCAACCGCCAACTCTGATGTTCAACACTGACAGCCCAAGCTGATCGCTTGCGCTGCACCATGATACTTCGCCTGAATTTGCGCTGCACTTCGCGCAACCGCTTCAACCACCGACCGAGCCACGCACAAGTTCAAAGCCCCAGAAACAATACCAGCAGCAGCGATGGCAGCTAGAGTTGACATCCAAACTGCTCTGTTGATGTCTTGAGTGAAGTATGAACAAGCTCGTCGCTTAAGCAGTCAATTCAGCTTCGCCATTTGTTCCACCACGGATTGTGGTTCACGACGCCTCCGTCACACCGCCCAACACGTCTGACAGAATACAACTCGCGAGGCACTTGATCTTGTCGTTGTTGCTGAGTGCCATCTTGGACAGAAGAGTGATTCCAGCTGCTGCCATCAGACTCGCACGCACCATGTCGTCGTTACCGCGACAAAGGATCTGCAGTGCGACAAGCCCTTCCGTTTTGTCGCCATCGCCACTCGAGTCTCGGATGAACTCTATCAATGCCATGACGCCTCCATTCGCCACGATGACGGCCTTGGTCTCCGGATCTGGATCCAGGTAGCCTAGTGTTCCTGTGGCCCAAAGCTTCTGCTCTTGTGTTCCGCTGACAACAAGGCGGACGAGGCATTCAATTCCCCCCATTTCGGCAATTCCAGTAGCGCCGACCGTGCATTGGTAGGCGAGATTCCACAATGCGGCCGCAGCGTTCGTCTTCTGTGCGTCGTTGCCGTCGCGCACCAACGCAAGCAACGGCGGAATGCCACCGCACGACGCGATCAGCAACTTGTTATCAGCGTTCGCTGATAAGCCCCATAATGCACCCGCAGCCTTCTCCTTATGTACGTCGTCCCCATCGCGCACCAATGCCACCAGCGTAGGAACGCCACCGCACGACGCGATCAGCACCTGGTTATCAGCGTTCGCGGACAAGCTCCATAGTGTACCCGCAGCGTTCGTCTTCTGCGCGTCATTGCCGTTGCGCACCAACGCAAGCAACGGCGGAATGCCACCGCACGACGCGATCAGCACCTGGTTATCGGGGTTCACCGATAAGCTCCACAGTCCAACGGCAGCGTTCGTCCTCTGCACATTGTTGCCATCACGGACCAAAGCCACAAGTGGAGGAATCCCACCGCACAACGCGATCAGCACTTGGTTATCAGCAGTAGCTGACAGGCTCCACAATGCAGCTGCAGCCTTCTCCTTCTGCACGTCGTTGCCATCGCGCACCAAGGTTATCAAGGGAGGGACACCACCGCACGACGCGATCTCGGTCTTGTTGCTATTGTTGGTCGATGACAGATTGCACAATGCAGCCGCACCGTTCTCCTTCTGTGCATCGTTGCCGTCGCGCACCAATGCCACTAACGGAGGAATCCCGCCGCACGACGCGACTTCAGCCTTGTTGCTATTGTTGTTCGCTGACAAACTCGACAATGCAGCTGCAGCTTGATCTTTTTGCACGTCGCTGCCGTCGCGCACCAACGCCACTAGCGGAGGAATGCCACCGCACGACGCAATCAATACCTTGTTGTCAGCGTTCAATGACAGATTCCGTAACGCAGCCGCAGCCTTCTCCTTCTGCACGTCATCGCCATCGCACGCCAACGCCACCAACGGAGGAATCCCACCAGACGATGCGATCAACACCTTGTTATCAGTGTTCGAGGACAGATTGCTCAATGCACTCGCAGCGTTTGTCTTCTGCGCGTCGTTGCCATCACGTATCAAAGCCACCAACGGCGGAATGCCGCCGCACGACGCGATCTCGGCCTCGTTGTCATCGTTGACAGAAAGATTTCGCAAAGCAGCAGCAGCCTTCTCCTTCTGTACGTCGTTTCCGTCGCGTACCATCGCCACCAACGGAGGAATCCCACCGCACGACGCGACCAGCACCTGATTATCAGCATCCACTGACAGGCTCCATAATGCAGTCGCAGCGTTTCTCTTCTGCACGCCGTTCCCGTCGCGGACCAACGCCACCAGTGGAGGGATCCCACCGCATGATGCAATCAGCGCCTTGTTGTCATTGTGCACTGACAGGCTCCATAATGCACCCGCAGCCTTCTCTTTCTGCATATCGTTGCCGTCGCGCGCCAATGCAACCAATGGAGAAATGCCACCGCACGACGCGACCAGCACTTGGTTATCAGAATGTTGTGCTGCCAAGGCGGTCAATGCCTCGGCCGCCCACGTCATTTCACGGTCACTTCCATCTCGTACCAGCCCAATCAAAGCTTCGACCTCCTTCTTCTCACATCGCACACCGCGATTGACTTGGATAGAGATCAGATGCGCTGTGGCGAAAAATGCTAGCTTCTTGTTTGAGCTTTTCGCCAGTTCAACCACGCTCAACAACGCCCCACCACGCGATGTCACGTGGTTCTTGTACATGTTCGGCGCGACTCGACCGTCGATCGGCGACCACAACCGCGCCATATCCAGTCGCTCCAGTAACGACAGCAAGTGCACCACGACGGCATCGATCGTCACTCGCTGGTCCGGTTCAAAGCAACACATCCGCTTGATCAAACTCCATTCTTCGTCGGCAACCTCGGTTGGTTGCAACGGCAGAACGCCTTTCTTCGCATGTGAGATCACTGCCAAGTCAGGCAAGCTGTCGCCCCACGGATACGCTCCGCTTGCCACCTCGATCATTACCATCGCAAACGAGTACACATCCGACGCAAATGTCGCCGCTTTCCCCGGCGCACCTCTCCACGGAAGACACTCTGGCGCCTTCCAGCGAAAAGCACCAAGGGCCCCACCGCCACCTTCGTTCGTGTCACCGTACCGGCCAGACACGCTCAAGCCGAAGTCCGCCAACTTTGCAATGTCGTCGGACCCGACCAGGATGTTGTTCGCCTTCAGGTCGGCGTGCACGATGCCCTTGCTGTGGAGGTACTGGAGTCCCAGCGCAGTGTTCAGCAGACTGTACCAGATCAAATACGGCTCACGGTTCTTCCGGCGAAGGTACGAGCTCAACTCACCGCCACTCGCATACTCGCACACAAACACCGGCTGGCCAATGTGGCACGCGCCGTACATCTTGACGACGTTGATGTGGTTCAGTTGAAACCACGTGTCGGCCTCTTGAAGGAATTGCGCCTGAACGCTCACGCGGTCCCCAGTTTCCGTAAACACTCTCTTCACGACGACGCGGGAGTCGAACCATTTGCCATGGTGAACCGAGCCGAACGCTCCTCGACTGAACTCGGTAATCGATTTGAACTCGATCTCGGACGGCGCGAGGAACCACCTCGGCAGTGCATGCAGTCTCTGAAACGTCGATCGAGTACCTATGGCTCTACTGCGTTCATCCTCCTGGGAGTTGTCGTCGTCTTCAGGCAATACGAGTAATTCGGTATCGTCAAACATTCGACTGTCACCACACTCATCTTGCACTGCATCTCCAGGAATCACATAGCACGATGCTGGTAACCCTATTGCTCTTGGTGTCGCTAATGCTGCCGCTGTCGCCGACTTTGTTGTTGATCCGACTGGCAAACTCGGCTGGATCAGTGCACTCAGTCTGCCTAACTGCGCCTTTGACGACATCACCGCGTAGTGTGGTTCCCAGCGATGCACGCCACTCGTCCGGGACAAACTGTGCATCTCCAGAAGCCGATCGATGTCCACGTGGAACGCGAACACGCTCGTTTCCTCTCTCTCGCTCTGTGCGAATTGACTCGACGCATCGCTGCAGCTCTTTTGCTCCAGGAAGCGGAACAGTCGAAGCACTAGGCTGGCAATTTGAGAGACCACATCGTTGCCAAACGAAGCGTCGATAGCTTCCACATTCAGTGTTTTCACTTGTTCGTAGACGTCTTTGAGACGCGATTGAATGCGAGCAGAAAGCTGATCACCCCGAATCATCCCAGCACAGTCATCCAGTGCTTCTGCGATGGACCGCCCACCGAGCACTGGCATCACAAACGAATCGATCGACTTGGCATCGCCTCTCTCGACATCGTGCACCACGATACTGGAACAATTGTTGAACCAGTCGTGCTCACGATCCATCCCTGCGATCTCTTTCAGGCGCTCGATCACATGGAGCATCGCGGAGCTTGGAGCGCCGTCGACTTGCAGAATGCCAGAGAGAACCATCCACTCGCTCTCGTCAACAAAGTCAGGGCGGGCTGTCGGTACCACGTCGTATTCAGTCAGCGGATCCAGTTCCGTCTTCTGCGAATTGCTTGTCGCTGACGACATCATGTGCAAGCAGTTCAGGATCAGCACCGCCAGCACTGTCACGTCGGATGCTGCTTGTGAAGACCAGCTAGCTCGTTGATGATGTCTCGGAGTTTCGCCGTCACCGTATACAATCCCAATGCCAAGTACCATCGCTTTGTCCTCGCACTCCGCGCAGAAAGTGTCCTTCACTGTCAAACGACCAGCACAGGAAACACCGCGCTGGTGCATATACTGAAGCCCGAGCGCGATCTCGTACACCCGCTGCCACATTTGTTGACGGTCTTTCACTTCCCCCACGAACGTACTCAGCGTCCGCACTCGCTCGTGCACGATGAACGACCGGCCGCCCACGTGACACGCACCGAGGAACTTGGCCACGTGCGGGTGGTTCAAACCTGACCAGACATTAGCGTCTCGAATGAAGCGCGTCGTGTCCGAGGCTGCATCTGGGAGGAACACGTCGTTTCCCCACCGCGAGAGACCGAACGAGCTGCTGAATTCGAATGGCATCACCAGCCACGGCGGAGGCGTCATGATGACCATGTTGGCTTGCTCGGCGACGGCTCGGAAGGCCTTGACCGTCGTCTCAATCTCCCCCGACGTCAGAATGTCGTCTCCGTACTTGTCCACGGCGGCCTTGAGCAGCGTCAGCACTTCTTCTTGCTGCTCCTCGCTCTCAACCTCGCTCAAGAGTCCACAACTGCCACTCTGGCGCTCGGTGTCGCTCGACGAGAGAGACGCCAGCATGGCATCGTATCGCATCACGCGCTCGCTTCTCTCCTGCTCCAGTGCCTTCTCCCACTCGTTCAGACGCGCAGACTCCTCCACGGAGTACTGCGAGCCCATGGCGTCCAACACGCCGTGCAGTCGCTGGATCTGACGGACAAAGTGCCCAGTCTGCGCCAGCCGCAGCAGCCAACACGCTTGCTCCTCGTACGTGCGCATCTCGTCCCTCATGCCCTCGGCGGCCAACAAGAGTCCGAACAGTGCGTGATCGATCGCGGAGGTATCCATCGCTTCCATGGCGTCACGGAAGTGGCGGTAGCGAGTCGCGGCGTGGTGTCCGAGCTCATCGGCGGCGGATGGCGCAGCTTGTTGATCGCCCGGCGCGCTCCTGTCGTTCATCTCTTCGGACCCGCGAGAGCTATGCGGCGACCGCCTTCACTATAGCACGAAGCCGTCACCACTCACCTGCGGAGGCCGCACGACAGCTTGTGCTCTGGTCTTCTGGACGAGGAAATCTCTCAATGAGGGCGGGAAGAGAAGGAACGGAGAAGAAGGGAGGAAGGTGGCGCATCTTCCTCTCGCGAGCTGAAAGCGGACCCAAGCGCACACGAATCAGCCACACATCCAGCCCCTGAGTCTCATGACGAGAGTCTCCGGCCTGTGCTGTTTGTCCTGCCGCCAATCGGAGGCTGAGCCTTGCACGCTGCTGGGGAATCCGTCGTGAGCGTTGGTTTGCTACTGGTTCAGCTCGACAGACCTCGTCAGGAGTAGCAGCGACGTCATGTGCGGGGGCTGACAGACTGGTGCATGGTGCTGAACATGCTCCAAGTCGCTGCTTCAAACCCGGAGCAGCAGACAATGGATGACCAATGAGAGCCTGCTCCTCCGCCGATTGATCAGCCTGGTCGGCGCCAAAGCCCTGCGTGAGGTGGTCTCCAAGCAAGAACACGCCGCCATCATATCTCCAAGCTGAAGCTTGCTGCTGGTCGATCGCCAACGACAGACATGGCCACGTTGAAGGACCTGCACAGCCAGACCCCGACATTCCCACGGTGAATCGATTTATACAGGTGCATTGCTCCCACAAAACACCCACTCGCCTGCATCTCAACCATATAAAAAAACACAGGTCCAGACCCAATCCGTACTAATTCCTCGGACAATCCGTCTCGGCGGGCTCTGATCCCTCGCCATCCCCGCCGCGTCACCTCGCCAGTCCACATTGACCGCCTTCCTCCGCCTCCCGACGGCCATGGCGACCCGCCGGCGCAGCAGCAAGCGCCGCGCCCGCCCCCGCTCCACCCCCGCGACCTCAGGCCCGTCCGCGCGCGGCCAGCGGCACGCGGTGGTGCTCGTGCTGGGCGACGTGGGCCGCAGCCCGCGCATGCAGTACCACGCGCTGTCGCTGGCGCGAGCGGACCCGGCGCTGCGCGTCAGCCTCGCGGGCTACGCGGGCGAGGCGTGCACACCCGAGCTGTATGAGCAGGAGAACCTCCAGTTCCTGACGTTCGCGCCGCGCGCGACGCGGCCGCTGCCCGTCAAGGTGGTCGTGCAGTTCCTGCAACTGCTGTGGCTGCTGCTCGTCTCGGCCGGCCGTGTCGACCTCGTGCTGCTGCAGAACCCACCCACGTACGGCTGTCTTGGCTCTGCTGGATGGACGAGTAACCCGAGAGCTGAGAGACTCGTGGACGCAGCATCCCGACGTTCGTGGCCGTGTGGATGTGCTGCCGCCTCAAGGGGGCCAAGTTCGTCGTCGACTGGCACAACCTCGGCTACAGCATCCTCGCGCTGTCGCTCGGCGCGCGCCACCCGCTCGTCAAGGCGAGTGCTCCGTCGGCTTGGCTGCTGGGTGGGTCAAGATGCGGATACTGACGGTGACGAGCGCCTGTAGATCGCCACCTGGACGGAGCGCGTGTTCGGACGCAAGGCGGACGCCAACTTCTGCGTGACGCGCGTCATGCAGCGCTGGCTGCGCGACACGTGGCAGATCGAGGCGACCGTGCTGCACGACAAGCCGCCACCCTTCTTCCGTCCGACGCCCGTCAAGACGCAGCACGAGCTCTTCGCGCGTGTGGCCGACCAGCTCGACCACTGCCGCGACGTGAGCACAAGTCGCTGGACTCGCTCCTCGCTACGACCGCACTCACAACGACTGTACGCTCTCTCATGGTGATGTACCTCATAGATCGTGACCTGGGACGGCAAGACAGAGGAGACGCTCATGACGCGCAAGGCCAACGGAGTGGTCGCGTCGCGCTCGGACCGGCCGGCAATGCTCATCAGCTCAACAAGCTGGACCGCCGACGAGGACTTTGGCATCCTGCTGGATGCGCTGCAGCGACTGGACGCACGCACGGCGTCCCTGCCGACGAGCGCGTTCCCCAACCTGCTGGTCGTCGTCACGGGCAAGGGACCTCAGAAGCAAATGTACCTGGAGAAGATCAAGCTGCTTGCGCTCCGCCGCATTCGGATCGCCACCATGTGCGTTCCGACCCACCGGTTCCCTCCTTGGTGTGCGTTCATGAGGTGACCGTGTGCGTTGGTTGGTGGCTCGATAGGTGGCTCGAAGCGAGCGACTACCCGCTCATCCTCGGCAGTGCCGACCTCGGCGTGTGTCTGCACACGTCGTCGTCCGGACTCGACCTGCCGATGAAAGTGCTCGACATGTTTGGCTGCGGACTGCCCGTGTGCGCCGTCGGCTTCAAGTGCCTGGACGAGCTGGTGCAGCACGACAAGTACGCTGCTGGCTGTCAGGGATGTGGCTACTTCGTTATGCTCAAGTGCTGACGGACTTGGTCTGTTTGCTTGCAAGGAATGGGCTCGTGTTCGACACGTCCGCACAGCTGTCCGAGCAACTCTTCGACCTGCTCAAGGGCTACCCGAGCAGCACCAAGCGGTTGAACCGTCTCCGAGGAGCACTCGCCAACGTCGAAGTGCGTCGTGACAGCCTCGTACTTCGAGATTGGATTGTTGTAGGCTAACTGATGCTGTTGCTTGGCGTCTGTCGCTGGTCGTTGCAGCATTGGCCCGAGAACTGGAACCGCGTGGCGGCGCCCGTGTTCCGCAAGCAACTTGGACTGTGAGGCGCCAATCTGTTCGTAGACGTGCTTGGTCAAGCTCCTATCGAGCGTCAAGACCCGTTCCCTCAACATCACATGACGCTGGAGTCTCTATGCGGACGCGTGCTGCCGCCCAACACGAGAAGTGAGCACTTGGACAGTTCAATCAGAGCAGGTAGACCATGAAATGCGCGTAGAGATCTACATGAACGCTCTGACAGCTTGTCGACACTCGGTGGCTGGCGTTCTCTTCCTCCTGCCGCCTCGAGACGGTGCTCATATCCGCTACAGCCGCAGCGAGTAGCCGCTGGACGAGTGGTAGTACCCGCCGCTGTCGCCCCCGCTCGTCTTGCTGCTCGTGGTCACCCTCGTGGTCGTCGTGGTCACTCCGTTCGAACCCACAACAGTCGTCACGGTCGTCTTCGTCGCGGAGCTCGCCACCCCGCCGTCACCGCTGCCCACCAGCATGCTCAGCACGTTGTTGTCCTGCTTCTCGTTCTCAGCACGCTTGCGCATGCGCCGGCGCTGGTTCTTGGTCAGCTTGACGGCTGCCGTGCCGGGCGACGCGCCAACCGGCACGCGACCAATGGTCCACGAACTGTTGTTGGAGTTGTTCGGCCGCACATTCTCGTCGCCAGCTGCCACGACCTCAGTCTCGGGTGCCTTGGCCTTCTTCTCCTCTGGCGCCGTCGTGGATTCCTCTTCCTCCCGGTCTCGGGCGCCGTAGCGCTGCCGCCGCTGCTCCTGGAACGCCTCCTCCTTGGCCACCAGCTCCTGGATCTTGTCATCCATGACCTTCCCCACGCGCTCCACGTCCTCGCGCGGACCCTTGAGCGAGATCACTGGCGCGCCGTCGCGCTGGATGTCGATCACCACGTCCGAGAACTCGCGCTGCAGCGCCTTGATGTTGGCGCCAGCCTTGCCGATCAGCGCGCCGATCACCGCGGCGCCTACGCTGCTGCCGGGGACGGAGGCTGCGCCGGGCAGCGTCAACGTCTCGATGACACTTGTCGAGACCACGTGCTCTAGCTTCTCGTGCAGCCGCTCGCGCTCCTCCTCGTCCTTGTCGCTGTACAGCACGACTTGCCGCGTGTTCTCGTCCACATCGACGATGTGCAGCTGCACGTTGGTGCCCTTGCCCGTCTCCTTGCGCACCGCCGCAAGCGCCAGGTCCAGCCTAGCGGCCGGTACGTCAACGACAGCTGCCTTGTTGCGGTGGTGCGTCAGCAGCTTCTTGACGTTCTCGGCCGCGAGCTGCACCGACGCGTCGTCGCGCGCGCTGATGGTGAGCGTGCGCGGCTTGCTGCCGCTGTGGCTCGGCCCGCTCCCCTTCCCTCCCCCTGGTGCCGCGCTCAGGTCGAGACGCGCGTTGTTGGACTCAGCGCTCAGCTTCTGAATGGTCTCGCCGTTCTTGCCCAGGAGCACTGGCACGAGCCACGACTCGACGGGAAGCACCACGTGCCGCTTCTTCCAGTGTGTCAGCTCCTCGCGCACGCGCTTGGCCACTTCCTGCGTGGTGCTCTCTGCGTCCGTGAACACCCGGAGGCTCGTGGCTGATGGCAGTGAGAAGAAGATACGGCGTGGACCCGCACTCTTCTTGCTCTTCTTGGCGTCGGTGGCCTCGCGCAGCGTCGGCAGCAACTCGTACAGCCGCGGGACCGCCAGCGCCGGCAGTCCGTCGATCACGGCCATGCACTCGCCGTAGTAGAACTGCAGCACGTTCTCCACACGCGCCTTGGCGTCGTACACGGCCGCCGCGTGCGTGCCTTCAATGTGGATGACTCCATCGGCCACCAGGTCGTTCATCGTCCGCGTCGAGCCGCTCGCGCTCTGCTGACGGGTAACGCGCAGCTCACAGCCCGTCTGCTTGCAGATGCGCGTCGCGTTCTCGTTGAGCACGCCGCTCTTGTCAACGAGCGCGTTGGTGAACGAGAATGAAGGCAGCGGGATCGTCTCGACGAACAGCGCCGCCGCTGCCGAGTCCGCTCCTGCGCTGCTCGATGAAGTGTTGGAGACTGTCATGACAGCTACGAGCATCTCCAGGAACTTCTTGAGCGCGCCGACGCCCATGGCGGGTCCACGGATGCGCGCGGTCTTGCCGTCATCCTGGATCGACACCTTCATGCCTTCGCCGCCCTCTGCCTCGAGCTCTTGCAGCCGCGTCGCAATCGCAGGGTTCTGCTTGAAGAACGTGTTGAAGTTGAGCACGACGCCAGCGTTCGCGCTCGATGCCGCGCCGGAAGCACCCGCCGGCATCTTGACCGTCTCGACAACGCTCGTCTCGCGGAGCTCGCGCAGCACGTGGTCCACGCACTCCTGCAGCTTCTCGGGTGACGACGCCTTGATGCGGACGTGGCCGCGCGCAGGGAACGCGTCGATCGTCGCGTCCGGGTGGTCGGCGCGCAGCGTGCGGATGCGCTCGCCCTTCTTGCCGATGAGGCATCCAGTAGCGAACGCATCGAGCTGCAGCAGCCGGCGGTTCGACGTCTGCAAGAGCTCGTCCAGCGCGCGCTGCACAGTCTCCAGTTGCTCAGTCGTGCCGATCATCTCTAGCTCGGCGGCTGATGTGCTCGCGCCATCACTGCCTGTGTCTTCCGACGACTCGCTGGTTCGCAGCACCTTGAGCTTGGCGCCTGACTCCGTCTCGAGCTTCGCAACCGTCTCACCCTTCTTGCCGATAACCGTGGGCACCTCGTCCGTGTCCAGCGGCAGATACCGCACGTGGTTGGAGTCTTCGAGCAGCTGAAGCTGGCGCTTCGCCTCCTGGATACCCGCGAGCGTCCCCGTCAGCGAAATCTTGACGCGGTCCGTCCCAGCAGCAACAGCAGCGGCGTTGCGAGACGCGCCAGCATTCGCGCCGCCCTTGCCGAAGAACAGCGACGGGAGGAAGATCTTGCACTCGCCGCCTGTGGCTTTCTCGATCTCGTTCGTCTTGGCGCGCTTGTTGCTCGCCAACACCGGGATCAGGTGCGGAGACGTGGAGAAGAACGCGCGCTGGTTCTTGTCAATGATCGACGAGATGTGCGTGCGCGCGCGCTCGATGGCCTCCTCGCTGTCGCCGAGCACGCACACGAACGGGTCCTCAATGTCGATGCGCACGCCCGCCTTTGTCTTCTCCTTCTCCTTCGTCTTCTCCTTCTTGTCCGCTTCGTCGTCGGCGTCACCACTGGCTTCGTCACCAGCTTCGCCGTCGCTCTTGACCTCCTTCTTGGATCCCTTGGTCTTGCCGACGCCGCCGCTTTCGATCTCCTTGATCGTGGCACCCTTCTTGCCGATGATGAGGCTCAGCACGTGGTGGTCGCGCACTTCGCAGACCCAATGGCTGTCGTTGAACAGCTTAACGCTGGCACGTAGCGCGTCTTCGGCCGCTGAAAGCTGCGTCTTGGTGCCCGACAGGATGAGGCTGCGCTCCTTCTTGGCCACCTTGATGCGGGCGTCACCGGCCTCGCGCCGCAGTGTTTGCAGGTGCGCAGCCTTGTTGATCATGAGGAACTCGCAGAAGAAGGCGAATATGGCGTCCCGCCGCTCGGCGTCCGCGACAGCGTCCACTGGGTCGGCGCTCGTCCAGCCGAACAAGTCCTTGTCGGCGGGCGTGTACGTCTTCTCGCGGCGCTCCTGCTCGTCGATGAGGTCGCGCACAAAGTCCTCGGCACGCTCGACGCTGGCGGCCGTGCCGCAGATGCGCACCGCGTTGACGACGCGGTCGATGTCCACGAGCGCACCTGTGTCCTGCATCAGCTGCGTGATGGTCTCGCCCTTCTTGCCGATGAGCTTGGGCACGACCTCCTGCGGCAGCGGGATGCTGACCGAGCGCGCCGTGAGCTTCTTGATCTCTTGCTCGAGCTCCGCGGCCACCGACGGCGACGCGAACACGGTGAGCACGCCGTCCGCCTTGCTCACATCCAGGCGGTTGACGGGCAGCTTGTCCTGCAGCTCCTGCAGCTTCTTGGCCTGCTGGAAGAGCAGCAGCTTGACGGCGTCCGGGTGCAGCCCGATCGAGTGCGAGCTGGCCAGCGTGATGTTCTCGATGGCGCGCTTGGCGCTCTTGACGTTGGCGCGCGCGCTCGTCACCTTGATGGCCTTGCCGCCGCCGCCCGCCTCCTTGGAAGCCTCGAGCACGTCCAGCATGGCCAGGTGCGCGCGCTCTAGTTGGCGCAGGTTGGCGAACTGCTTGCCGAGCACGGCGCCCATGCGGTCGTCCGGCACGGGCACCTCGATCGAGACGAAGTCGGCGCTGCGCACGCCCAGCTTGACGGCCAGCGACAGCTTCTTGGCCGCGGCCTGCAGCTCAGCGAGCTGCGCCTCCATCTCCTTGTGCTGCTGGAAACGCGCGGCGCGCTCGGCGCGCGTGCTGTCCATCATCTTCTGGAAACCGTCGTGCGCCTCCGTCTGCGTGAGCAGCGTCTTGATGCTCTCGATCTCGCGCAGCAGCTTCTTCTCCTCGGCCAGCGGCATGGACGTCGTGGACCGCGTGAGTTCCTTGGCCGCCATCTCGGCGCGCAGCTGCTCCGCGCTCGCCGCCGGCCGCCGGCCGTGCGACGTCTGGTGCTGCTTGAGCGCCGCGCGCAGCTTCTCATCCAGCACCTTGCCGGCCGCGGCGTTCGCCTCCTTGGCCGCCGACAGCGCGTCGATGCGCGTCTGCACCTGCGCGAGTAGTTGGGCGTCGTCCGGCGCGCTCATGACGCTAGTAGGACGGAAATCGAGTGGGGAAACGCGGGAGAAGCACCGGGAGAGCGACGGCTACGAGTGGAGGTGCCGGCGGGCCGGGTTGGAGCGCAGGGAGAGCGCCAGGAACCGAGGAACAGGCGGCACGCAGGCGGCGGCAAGGGGGGAAATGCGGAAATGGAAATGCGATCTTGATACGTGGAAACGCGCGAACTTAGCGGGAGAGCGAACCTTAAGGTGCGAACTTTGCGAACCGGATCTTTGTGGGAACAGTGTTCCAGTCTCACTTCAAGCTGCCAAGCAGAAGCGCATTGGTTGACAAGGATCGAAGAGTCGTCGTCATTGATTGACCACCAGTGGTCATGGCCCATGGCTCATGACCGGAGATGGAAGCCCGAGACGGGAGGGCTACTGCGCAGGTAGCACGCGCTGGAGCCACGCGGAGACGTCGCGCATCTCGGCGGGGCTCGACGTGTGGTCCAGACCCGCGTACGTGTGGAAGGTGATGTCCTTGACGCCGGCGGCCTCGAGCGTCTGCTTGGAGCGCACAGCCCATGGGTAGCGCGCGCGCGAGTCGGCGTCGCCGTGGCAGATGAGCAACGGCACGTTCGTCGTCTCGGGCGCGACCGCGAACTCCTGCCGATCGCCACATCAACCATCAAGAGTGAGTGCCTGCTCGCACGTGTCGGGTCGTAGCACGGAATGGGCAAGGAATCGGGACGCACCGCCTCGCGGGGGATGAACGACGACAGCACAATGATGCCGCCGAGAGGCTGCTTGACCTGGAACCCCGTGAAGTAGGACGTGGCACCTCCCTAGTCTCGTCACAGGAGCACGAATAGCCATACGTTAGCTGCTACTCTCACGTGATCAGCATCGCACTTGAAGTACACGCAAGTGTACCTGGCTGAATCCGCCGAGGACGATGCGCGAGTACGGGATGCCGCCTTCGACCTGGAAGCAGTCACAATACAAGTGTCAGAACCTGTGTGGGTGGTTGAGCCAACGGAGGGTCGATCGTACCTCCTTGGCGATCATGTTCATGACGAGGTCGCGCGTAAGGTCAATGCCCTCGGCGTACCCCGCGCCTCCGACGAACGCCTCAATGTCGTACTGTCGTCGACAAACGTCCGAATCAGCCTCGCGATTGACGCGGTGGCATCGAGAGAGGAGAGGACGTACCCACGCGGGGATACTGCGGCCATTGGCGACGGTCACGGGGCGAGGCGCCGCTGTTGTCGTCCACATCCGCGTGTCTAGTTAGACTCGCTGCCTCGCCAGACCACACTCTAGCATTGGAGAAGACACACCAGTGGGAAGGATGAACTTGATGTGCGGGTGCTGCTTGGCCAGCTCGGACATTTGGCTCGCCCAGCCATGTGCCGTGTCGCCGAGGCCGTGCAGGAAGACGACCTACATCGACCATGGCGAGTCAGTCTTCATCCATGCAGCCACGACGCAGACCGGACCGATAGGAACATACAACAGCGGTCGGGTTGGGCGGAGAGATGACGATGGTGTTCTGCTGGTCGATGACCATGGTGCTGAGCGGTGCGGCGGCGGCGGACCAGTTGGCGGAGAGCGCGAGCGCGAGCGGCGAGAAAAAGCGGAATGCCGTCGACAGCAGCGGCCGCCGCGAGCGCAGGGAAGGCATGCGGATCGCCCGAGCAGAGCAAAGCGCCGAGCCAGCAGCAGTAGCAGCAGCAGCGGCAGATCCGGTAGTGCGTTGCCGGTGCGTCAGCGACCATGAAACTGATCGATCTTGTGCTCATTCGAGGCGTCGGCACTGCAGCTGGAGCCTCTCATAACGATTGCGCGGATCGTTTGCGCGCGCCACTGTTGGTCTTTAATTCAGTGTATTCCTCACTTCATTGAATTTAGAACACTAATATAGCACAATTGATTGTAAAGGGCTAGGGATCCTAGGGTTAAGCGCCCAATCAGCGGCGGCGGAAGCGCCAGATCACAGTCTGGCGATGATGCAAACGAGCTGTTGTTTATCGTATCGGGGCGATTGTCTTGGATTCAGTATGTCTCAACTTGAAGACGTCGATTCCCTGCTCAACTGAACATGGGAGCAGCATCAGATGGATGCTGCCCATGGCGTTCATTCCGCTTGAGGAACTGCCACGCACGGGCATTGCATGGAGAAAGCGGTCTCTCTCTCTCTCTCTCTCTCTCTCTCTCTCTCTCTCTCTACTGGCTGGGGAGCACGCGCTGCAGCCACGTCTTGACGTCGTCCAGCTCGTCCATGCTCGCCGTGTGCTGCATGTTGGGGTACGTGCAGAACGTGACGTCCGACACGCCCGCAGCCTGCAGCTTCTCCTTGGACATCTTGCCGTACTGGAAGCGGACGACCGGATCCTGTTCGCCGTGGCACATGAGCAGCGGCACGCTCGCCGTCTCGGGCGTAAGCTCGAAGCTCTGTAGCGTCCAGCACAAGTCATCACATGAGCAAGATACTCGAATTCCTGGCCTCCGATCCAGATGCATCGTACGCCGGACTTGGGGAGGTACCCGGACATGGACAGCACGCCGGCGAGCGCATGCTTGGACTGGTAGCCCGTGAACAGCGACGACGCGGCGCCCTGGTTGGCAGCAAGGTTCGCGGCAAGCGAGCGTGAGCACAAGCCGAATCCAACCGCATTCGCACTCGAGACGAATCGATCCACACCTGGCTGAAGCCTCCGAGCACGATACGGTTGTACGGGATACCGCCAGCAACCTGTAGACGCGGGTGCGAGGGCTGTGAGGTCGGTGCTGCCACTGCCGCATTCATTCCGGACAGCTCACCTCCTTGGCGATAAGGTCGAGGATGAGGTCGCGCGTGTTCTCGATGCCGTCGGCGCTGTCGTCGTCCACTTTGGAGAGCGACTTGATGTCGTACTGCGCGTCCATCCAGCGACTCTCAGCCGCCAGCCAACTAAGCACGCCCTAGAAGAATCAACCGAGTCATACCCACGCCGGCATGCGCATGCCCATGTTGAGTGTCACGGGCATCGGCGCCGCTGCAACCCGCGTTAGAACCCGGTCGAATAGAACGAAGCACTACAATCCCGGCCCCGAGTGTCGACTCACCCGTCGGGAGGATGAACTTGACATGCGTCAGGTCCTTGGCGAGCATGGCCATGGCGTCCGACCAGCCGTGGGCCGTGTCGCCCAGCCCATGCAGGAACACAACCTGCATCACGACACGGCGCGCCTTCATTCAGCATCTTTCCTCGGGTCGTGCGGGGACTCCGGCGCCCGTACCACCGCGGTCGGACTCGCCGGCGTCAGCGTGATGTAGCTCTTGGCATCGGTCGTCGTCTTGAAGCTCATGGCGCGCGAGAGCAGGCGCAGCGGCGCGGAGGTGAGGACCGCGCGGGGGAGCGACGCGAGCATCAAGCAGAGCAATCTCGTTGCGATCTTGGCGGACGGCACCGCAGCTTCGGGAATCGGGTGTGATTGGCTGAAAAGAGGACTCTTTCAATATCTGACGAATCACCGTGTCACAAGTGTAGCCGGTGTGGCACACATGAAAAGTAACTGCATGGGCGGACGGTTCCGCCACCTTTGGCGGACCGTCCACTCCGTTTTCGCGGACCGTCCACTGTGAACCGTCCACTCGTGGCTGATTGCTCATACAAGTGAGATCCAAGCACAATGGACTGTTTTCAATGCCAGGCTTGGTGCGTGTTGCTTCCCTGGCTTCGATCCAGTGCACACACGCTCCAGGACGCGCTCGACTCATCGACCGGGGAACGTTTCGCCTCCGGGCAAGCAATCACGCGGCCGCAGCCAACTGACGAACGAGCTGGCGCCTCCTGTGCGTGCGCAAGGCTGTCGTGAAGTGTCCATTCCGACGCCTGCGGCTATCAATAGCGTGGGTGCGACCGCATGGCGCACTCACGTCACTGCCGCGTGAAATTTTGCCACCAGGACGCACCTGCTCGCCACCGCTTCTCCAAGTGGCAATGGCCGCATCGGCTTCTCGCGGAGAAGGTCTCAGCGGTGGTCGACCGCGATGCCTGTGAACCTCCAGCTGTGATCCACTCGGAGTCGCCGAGAGCCTCTTCCTTGCGAGTCGCGGCGCTTGTCGGCGTTGAAGCTGTGCGTTAATCAGCGCCAAGAGTGGCACGTGCGGTGGCTGAGACACATGAGCGGCTCTGAAACGGATCAAAGCTTATTGAAAGCAAGTGAAAAGCCCGCGCATGCGGTTCAATACTGGCTGCTCGGTCACCACGGCCGTGCGAGTCGAGTCGAGTCGAGTCGCCAAGGCCGCGCCTTACTCTGTTAAAGCAGCGCATGGAGACCTCCTTCAAGCGTCCGTGCGGCGCTTCGACTTGACGCCCGCAGGTGACTTCAACCTCGTCGCCTCTGTGAAACGCAAGGTCCGTCCTGTCGGGTCGGTCGCCACGGCGGAGGAGCCGACTGCACCCTCCCAGCTCTTTGTTGAGCACGGAGCAGCCACTGCTCTTTGAGCAGGTTGCACGCTTGTTGGACGCTCTCGCGATCGGACCCCGCAGTGTGTCAAGCGGAGCATGCTGCTAGGTGTCGCCGTCTCAGAGCGATGACATGGGGGGGAGATCGGCGTCGCGGCATCCGGTGGTGGGGAAGGCAGCAGCCAGCAGCCAGCAGCCCCCCATGATTCATGAAATTCAGCCCACGTGAATTGCGGGGAGAGTCTCCATTCCGCATGGTGGTTGAAAAGTCAAGGATGTCGTCTGTCTTTACGCCCGCCACCTGCAACGCGAAAACCTGATCTATTTGCAGCAACCACGCGTGAAATTCCTTCTTTCAGCGAGGGTGAACCACAAATGTACTGTACAGTTCTGCGAACAGACATTACAGGAGATCAGCATATTCATATTGCAAGGGTATATAGGATTCGCGGAGCCAAAGCTGGAATTCAACAACGAAAACGGACACGTGCGAGTATCATTTCGTCAAGGTATCTAAAAGACCAGAGTGACTGAAATGATAGGCAGAAGAATGGAAATGGGCAGACATGGCATTTCAACAGCTCAAAAAAGAAAGCTCTTGTTCTTGATTTGAGAGAGAAGAAGGAGAGAGAGAGAAAAAAAAGAACCCAGAAATTCAGCAATTTTGCCCAAGTGAGAATCCGGGGAGGGGAGGGATTGACGACGTCGCACTGGGTGTACCGCCGCCGCGTCACTTTCTTGCCCGAGGCTTCACGCCCACCGCCAGCCAGCCAGCACAGACAGTCTGTTGTCGCTGGATGATCCAGCAAGTGCGGGTCTCAGTCGCGTGTTCCAGGATCGCCCTGGTGTTTGGTTGTGGGGCTGGAGCAAGTTGGAGGACCAGCACCCACGCATAGACGAGCCGGTTCAAACCGACGCGCATAAAACCAGGCAGAGGGTAAAAAACGGATGCGCCAATCGGATTCGCCGTGCGCCATCCACTTTTCCGCGTCTGCGATTGGTGCACTCGTCCGCGCATCTGCCTTCCATAGTGGACACAAGTCTGTTTTGGACCGGCGGGTAGGGGATCCCAGGGCGGACGCGGACGACCAGGGAGAGGGAAGAGCGAGAGGGCAGCCCTCCTGTTCCCAAGAGCGGGACGCCATGGTGGTGGTTATTCTATTGGGGGGCGAACCAACCAACCGCGTCCACCCGCCGACGGTCGGCCATGCCATTTGTCAAAACTTCCTGTCCTGCGTAGTATCCTGTCTGCCTCCCGCGTGTCGTGCCGTCGCTTGCCGCCGCCCTCCCGCCCCACCGCCCGCCCTACTTGCCTGCCCGTTCCGAGCCAAACGATGAAGCTGTCGACGACTACCTCGTGCCTGTGCGCGCGCGTGACGGCGGCGCCCGCCATGGGCGGCATGCAGATGTACCAGGTCAAGATCGCATGCCAGGGCAAGTGCAACTCCATGTACAAGACCAAGGAGGACTTCAAGAGCGTGCTCAACATGTTCAAGCTCGTGGGCGCCATGAACCGCGCGGCCGCGGCCTCGAGGCAGCCCTGCGCCTGCTGCGCCAGCGTCTCGGCGCTCACGGGCACCACCATGCGCGTGTGCGACGAGGACACGCTGAACGCGTTCCTGGTGGCCGTGCTGGACAAGCTGCGCGGCGTCGGCGCCGACGCCATCGAGGCCTGCAGCGCGCACCGCGGCGTCGTGCAGATCCTCATGGACTTCCTCAGCGTGCGCGACGGCAAGTACTTCTGCGACGCGTCGCCCGCCGACGCTGACGCGCTCGCGCACGACGACGCGGCCAGCCCGCGCGCCGTCGAGACGCCCGTGCAGGAGAACGACCTGGACCACCCGATCGCGCACTGCTCGCTCAACCGCACGCTCTCGCAGCAGTTCGGCGCCATGGACTCGGTCTGCTAGGCTTGTCGTCGTCGTCGTCGCTGCTGCTAGCGGTCGCCTCGCTCCCGCTCCTCCATTATTATTAACTATTTCCCCTCCCCCGACGCGGACCATGCGCGCGTCTTCCATGGCGAGCGCATACGGAGCGGGTGAGGCGGCCGGTCGGTCGGCGTGGCGAGAGCCTCGACCCGCCGTCCGTCGGTACTGCCGTGGCGCATTAGCGTAGTTTCTCCCGGGGTTGGTGAGGAATAGAACCAACAAACACAATGTACAACGGAGACTCCGGAGAGACCGATTGCTCGCCTGCCAGTCCTGCTGGACGCACTGCCGCGCGGCTCGCATGCTCACCCGCGGGCCAAAGATACGACCGGCCGGTGGCTGGACGGATGCGATGGCGTCTGGGCGGTGGGGGGCGGGAGGGAGACGCACGAAGCGGACCGCCGACACTTTGCAGGCGACCGCCGAACGCATGATTCCTCACATTGGGGATTGAGATGCGCGGCATCCGCTGGCCGTCGACGAAGGCGCAGAGAAGCGCGGGGTGTCCAAACACCGAGACGCGATTTGGATCGCATTGCGTTTCATTCATGCCCGCCCGACCTTGAACACCGGACTGCATACCGACTGGCATACCGACTGGCATGCCAAGATCGCACACGCCACCGACTGCTATGCCGCGTCCTCCTTCGGCTCGGCCTCGGAGTCGGAGTGCGTCTCGCCGAGCACGCGGAGTACCTCCTTGTTCTCGAGCTCGTGGATCGTGCCGACGGTCGGGCGCCGCGTCGGCGCCTCGCGCTCCTGCTTGAACCGGAAGCGGTGCAGGCGCTGCATGAAGACCGTCTCCTCCTGGTGCTGCCGGTCCGCGCTGCGGCCGCCATCGCGCAGCAGCTCGGCCACGCGCTCCTTGAGCTGGAAGCACCAGCTCGAGCGCTGCTGCAGCGCGAGCGCCTCGGGCACGAGCGCGTCGAGCATGCGCTCGCGCTTCTTGTTGGACGGGTGCGTCGAGTGGAAGTCGAGCGACATCTCGAGCTCCGTCATCGTGTCCCCGGAGAAGAAGGCCGTGAACCCGCGCCAGACGCGCGGCGCCTCGCGCGGGTCGTAGCACGCGCTGGCCATGAGCATCAGCCCAATGTGGTCCGCCTCCATCTCCTGCTTGCGGCTGAACGGCAGGTTCATCGCTGCCCCGGCATGAGCACTACAACGTCAGCAAGCGACTCGAGACGCCATCAAGCACAAGCAAACCGCGTTGAGACGCACCAAACTCAAACAGGTACTGCAGCAGCGGACTCTCGAGCCCGAGGATGGCCTGCAGGTAGATGAGCGGCAGATAACTTGTCGACTCGGCCGTGTGCCGCGCCAGCGCGTGCCCGATCTCGTGCGCCAACACGACGGCGAGCGCGTCGTGCTTGTTGTTGCAGATGCCCTTGTCCACGGCAAAGTCGATCAGGTCCAGCAGACCGCTGTATACGACGATCTTGCCGCCGGGTGCGCAGCACGCGTTCGCCGACCCGGGGCTGTCCACGAGCGCGATGCGCCAGTCATACCCGCGCGGGAACAGGTGCTCCGAGACGCTCACGAGGCGGCTGGGAATCAAGCCAAGTCACCACCTTGGCGTCGATGCGGGGGGAAGAGGGCGGCGCGGCACGTACCTGACGACGTCGATCACCATGCGCTCGCGCGGCCCGCCGTCGATGATCTTGGCGTCCGAGAGGATCTCCGCCATCGCGTTCGTCCCGAGTTCCTACGCCAAGCAGTCAGCTGCGTGGCCGTCGCCAGTGATTGATCGAGAGACTTGATGGTCCAGAGACGTACGCATTCCTCCTCGCGGCTGAGCACCACAACCTGCGTGCGGCCGGTGATCGGCACCGTGTGCAGGTTGGTCACGAACTGGTACACGGCCGAGGCGACGGCCAGCACGGAGCCCCAGCGCACGAGCTGTGCCATTCCATTCCACACCCTTGTCAGTCGCCTTCCACCTCGTCCCGAGACCGCCACGGCCGGTAGAACGCCCACCTGCGTCTGGAACCGCGACGGGTTCACGTCTGGACACCACACGCGTCAGATCCGCCCCGCATACCACACGTAGGCGCCGCGAGGACGCGCCGAGACGCACGCGTCTGGACGAGGTTCAGGTGCGGGAAGCGCGTCACGCGCAACGTCTCCACCGGATGCAGTGCTGCGCGCGCCGCCGCCGACGGGTGGAACACGGACCAGCTGTGCTTGGGGACGTTGCGACCATGCTGCGCGCTCGTGAACAGCCGCGCCGTGGCCGAGAAGGACCAGCGAGGCGGCGGCATCGACACGTCCGCTTGCTTTGCCTGCTTGTCTATGGAAATGACCACCATGCATCAGGGAGGACGAATGACCTGCACTCCAGGAAAGTGACATCATTCCTAGAGTGTACCCACTGCATGTTATGGTGAAATGAGTTGGGGTTCATCTTGGATTTTGTGAGTTGATGGGTTCGTTATCAACTCGTGTTAGAAAATGGGTTGGCTGCGACGTGAGCAGCTGCAACATGAGCTTGATGCCCATCAACGAGCTCAACGAGCTCGAGGGGCTAGAGCAGCGAGTTGACGGCCACCAAGACGCCCACAAGCGGCTGGAGACGTGCGTCTACTTTGTCCGCGAACTGGTCGTCACCGCTGGAAGCCGTGGTGACTCGGTCCTTGACTGTCGTCAACTCGGTGTCCAGTGGATCGCTCCGGGGTGCGGCCGGCAACGCGGCGACGATCGCCATGATGCGGTCGTGGAATGCACGAGAGGCGTCAGCATATCTGGCTGTTGATCCCCGGCGTAGAGCGAGCGCGGCTCGGATCTGCTGCTTCAGTGCAGCGTCCGGCGCGTCCACGCCCATGATGCCGACGATCACTTCTGTCAGATCGGCGTCATTATGCGACTGATCGCGGGAGACCACGTCCTCGATCGTCTCCACCACATCGACCGCTCTCGTCCCGGTGACAATGATGTTGCTCTCTGCAATGGCGACGCGTGTGCCACCGTTTGCCGCACGCGGAGGGCCTGAAACGAGCTGATCGCGGATCGGAAGCAGCGACAACCCGACTGGGAGTTGACTACTTTCAGAATCTTCATGGCGAGTGCTCGTCACCAACGCAGATGCTACTGCCGCGTAAAAAGCGACCAGCAAGAGCGCGGCTACCACGGACTTGAACGGCATCAATCTGGGTCTGGACGCCGGCGAAGGTTGGGGAGTGACGACGATGGAGTGGGCATCGCGGACTCAATCAGTTCCCACCGGGTACTTCTTCGGATGCCGCTCAGCTTGGTCCGCAGAGAGCCCTGGGAATTCCACCGAGGCAACTTTCTCCATCGTTGCTGCTCCAACTTCATCAAGTGAACGCTGTCACGACTAAAACGGACAAGTAGCGGTAGTAAATATAGCTTCGCTCGCCTCATGTCGACTCCGCTCCTCACGATTCCGCTTGCCAAGCGCTTGGTTCATGGGAATCAGCGCAGTGAGGTCGACTCCCGAGTGACTGGACCGCCACCATGAGCAAGGTTGGATGCTCCGCACCTCTACTATCTACCTCTCACCCTCCTCTCACTCGCAATGCGCTTGTGTTGCAGTCCGTCAGGACCGCCCGCGAGGAGCAGCAGGCGCTCGAGGCGTTGCATCGCCTCGATGAGGAGTGTGTCCACCACCAACGCGCGGTACGTGTCGTTGACTGCCTATGCTACGGCGTGTCCTGGTCTCATGAACACCGTTGTCGACCCTCAGAACGACTACCTGCGCGCGTTCGACTGCATGGAGCGCGCGCTGGTGCTGCGACGGCACTTCTTCGGGCTCGAGAGCGAGGAGGTGGCGCTCGCGTGCCGCGCGCTGGCCGAGATGTGCAACCTGCTGGCCATGAGCTTCCTTCAGCAGGACAACTTCCCCGTCGCCGTCGACCTGCTCAAGAAGGCCGAGGTGCTGACCGCTCAACACGGGAACCGGTTCGCAGTGGAGCGCGCCACGACGCTCAACAACCTCGCGTGCTACTACCGGCGGCTGGGCAAACTGCACGCTGCCATGACGAGTCTCCGCTCGGCCGTGGCGATCGAGAGACGCCTCGGTCGCGTCGGTAACGCCGTCGACACGCTACTCAACCTCTGCGCAGTGCTCTCTCAACTCGGCAAGCACGACCAGGCGCTCGCACACGCCCAAGAGGCTCTTTTAGCGCTGCAGGAGGACGTGTTCAAACCCTCGGCGGGCTCTCCACCGCTTGACAGGGTCTCCGTCATGTGTATCGCCTACCACAACATTGGCGTCGAGCAGGAGTTCCTCAAGGCGTACGACGAGTGTGTCCAGAGCTACAAGAAGGTGCGGCGCAATCGATCGATGCTGTCATAAGAAGCGACAGACTCACTCACCGTTTGTGAACTAGGGTGTGGGGCTCGCGGAGCAGTACTTGGGGCCAGAGCACTCAGTCACGACGACTATCCGTAACTCGTACCTGGCAGC
>JAADYB010000292.1:0-26560 GCA_023338075.1 Phytopythium litorale
AACACGCCATTCGACGTGTTTTCCACCAATTGCATCGCGCGATCGACCTTGAACCGCCCACCATGACGCCCGCCGTTTGTGGTGCGCGCGTCATTTCCAAGGTTCGAGCCCGTCCCCAAGCGCCTCGCTCGGCTCCCCTCCGCCCCGCCTGCCACTCGACCTGCTGCCAGCGACTGGACGAGACGAGAGCCATGGACATCCCGCTGCGCGCGCAGGTGGACGCCTTTGCCGAGGGCGAGGGCTTCCCGGTCGCGGGCTTCCGCATCATGGTGGCGCTCGCGAGCTGCGCGCTCATCGCTCCGTTGCTGCACGTGCTGCGCTCCGAGACCTCGCGTACGCCTCGTTGCCCCTGCGCTGGCTGCTTGCGGGCTGACCGACTGTGTCGATCGAGATGCTGACGGAGTGCGTTGATGTGTTGTGGTGTGAAGGCCACCTGTTCAATGCCGCCGCCGGGCTCTACGCTGGCGTGTTCGTGTTCGACTACGCCGTGCTGCACACCATCGGCACGGGCGTCGCCGTCTACCTGCTCATGGTCGTTGCCCCGCGGTACGCGCTTCGTAGTACTACAGTCATGGCGCTCGGGGTTACGCTTCTAACCCTTCGTCTTCCTGCCCTGCAGCAAGCTCGTCGGCAAGATCGCGCTCGTGCTGCTGCTGGCGTACCTCGTCGGATGGTGAGCATTGCCATGCCATCCGTGCCAACGTCGCGCAAGAACTGACTGGCCTGTGCAACTACGCAGCCACTACTACCGCGAGTTCCACAGCCCCGACATTGTGTGGGACGCGGCGCAGATGATCCTCACGCTCAAGCTGAGCAGCCTGGCCATCAACTACAGCGACGGCGGCATCCCGGCTGAGAAGAAGTCGCCCTCGGCACTCAAGAACGCTAAGAACGAGCTGCGCGAATTGCCCGGTCTCATCCCGTACTTCGGCTTTATCTTCTTCTTTCCGACGTACCTTGCCGGCCCAGCCTTCGAGTACAGCGACTACATCAAGTGGATGAAGGTGCGATTCACCACCAATGCCACCGTCTGGTACTCAACGCGACACTAATCGTTGGGATGATTTACCCCACAGGAAGTCCGTGTCGCCCCCTTCACCGTGCACCTGCGTAACCTCACCATCCTCTTGGTACGTGAGCCTCCGCCACGGGGTTTGCGGCCTCCGAGGTGACGTGAGAACTCATGAGCGGTCCCTGGACGAACAACGAATGACAGATCTCGGCGGCGGGCTTCTTCCTCTCGACGGACCACCCCGTGGACGAAATCGACTCGCCGGACTTTTACCCGGACGAGCACTGGGCGGTCCGCTGTTTGCGTATGTGCATCCCCATCATGCTATTCCGCTTTCGCTACGTAAGTTCATGCCTCCATGCTCGCGGACCTGCAATCGAAGTGCTGGTCTCACACTCAGCACTTGGATGCTGCACAGTACCTCGCGTGGTCGCTGGCTGAAGCCGTTAGTGCCATTGCCGGCGTTGGATACGTCGAGAAGACCGGCAAATGGTGCGTGGGAACCGTGCGCATAGCTGGTCGAGTCGGTGGCTGTACTGATAAGCCGGGTCGATCGCAGGAACGGCATCACCAACAACGACATTTTCTGCGTGGAGATCCCCACCAACATGCGCGTGGGCATCAACAACTGGAACATTGGTGTTGCGCGCTGGATGAACACCTGTACGTCCCGATTCGACTCGCTGTGTTCACGGACGCGACAGGACTAACTGGCTGAGCGTTTGCTTCGAGCAGACATTTACCAGCGTGTGGGTCTTTCCAAGTCGGGCAAGTCGACCATGGCTTCCACCATCTCGGTCTTCGTCGTAAGCGCGGTGTGGCATGTAAGTCCAATTCTTGCATTCTTCTCGATCAAAGGACCAAGAGCTCGCGGCTCGGTTTTATGAGATGGCAGGGAACTGAAGTTGCTGGGATTGTGTGTCTCTCGCTGGTCAGGGCTTGTCGCCGGGCTACTACCTGTTTTTCATCCTCGGCGGGTTCTACGTCGAAGTCGGCAAGCGTACGTTGTGTTCTCGCTCATCTCTATTCTCCCAGTGGCGCGCTGACGTGATGTGAATGACTGCAGAGCTGCGTCGGCGCCTTCGCCCGTACTTCCACTACACGGAGGACCGCGAGATGTACCCGCACGCCATCTTCCTGTCGTACTGGAAGGGCAACTCACACCCTCTCGCCTTCCTGTACGACATCACGGGCGTGTTCGTCACGTGGGTCGCCATGCAGTACGCTGGCGTGGCCTTCGAGATCCTCGATGTGCGCCGCTGCCTGCGCATCTGGGCCTCGTGGTACTTCCTGCCGCACATCATCTCGGTCGGGCTGCTCGTGCTCTTCTCGCTCTTCCCCCAGCGCAGCTCCAAGCCCAAGACGCAGTAGGAGATCTCAGACGCGATGCAGTGAGAGGTCGGATCAGACATCATGCCCTCTCCGTTGCATCGTCTTGAAGTTCGCAAGGCGAGCTAGGTGGCGTCCCAAGTGCTGAACGACTCACACACACATCGCTTGGGCCGCCCCCCTCCAGAAGAGAACGAGAAGTAATCAAGCGGGCGTTCCTTCGCTGACACATGCGTTCGGTGTTGACTCTGCTTGCTGTGCGTCGAACTCGATGAGAAGCTGAGTGGATCCAAGTCGTTACGGTGCGCGCTTGAATTGCCTTGAGCGGTTGGTTTCGAGCTATTTATGTGCGGCAGGTGCGCGACGATTCTGGCGTGGCAGCACGCGCAGAAGCGACCCCAGCGCAACGGGACGAGTTGTGGGTGCTTGAGGAGACCAACACGGCCAAGCAACTCCCGCTCTGTCCCCGCATCTCGATGGCGTCGCAGCTGTGAGCCCAAGTCGACGAGGAAGCAACAAGCGAGCGCTCTCTCGACCATTGAACTCGAGCGCATGCGCATCCGTCAGCCGCGCTCTCGTGCTCGCCTGTGACGCGTCCGTCTTCTCATTTCGTGGTGCCCCACGACCAGCCATGGGTGGCATGGAGCCCAAGGCGCCGGCGAACCGCTATATCCCTCGTGTGTTGCCTGGCAAGCAGCCCCCGCAGCCCAAGCGCGGCTCGGTGCTATGGCGCGCGCTCAAGAAGGGCGTGCCCATGTTCCTGGGGCGAAAGCGGCGCATCCACCGCCCGCGGCCGCCGCGATTTCTCATCGACCCCGACGCGCGGGCCAAGGGCATCTGGGATCTGCTGCTCGCGGGCTGCGTCTTCTATACGACTGTCCTGGTGCCGTACCGCGTGTGCTTCCAGCGCGAGGCGACCGGGGGCTTCGCTGTCCTCGAGAACGGCATGGACGTGGCGTTCTTCATCGACATTGTGCTCAACTTCTTGACCGGCGTGCGCCTCGCGAACGGAGACGTGTCGTTCGAGCGGCGGGTCATCATGCGCGCCTATCTGCGCGGATGGTTCGTCATCGACCTGCTCTCGACCGTGCCGTTCGACAAGCTCGCCAAGCTGGCTGACTTTGGCGGTGGAAGTAGCGGCACATCGGCGGCGTTGCTCTCGGCCAAACTACTACGCGGACTCAAGGTGCTTCGTCTGGTCAAGCTCGCGCGACTCCGGCGGCTTGGTCGACTGGTGAGCCGCCTCGAGGACGCAGTGTACACGAACCAGAGCCTGTTGGAGCTCGCCAAGCTTGCCTTCATCATGCTGTTCGTCGCGCACTTGGTCGCATGCGTCTGGTTCGCAGTCGGACTCCTGGGCGACGCGAGCAAGGGCACATGGATCACGAGGGTCGGCTATGACGATCCGACGCTGCCCGACCTCGCGCTGCTCCAGTACGTCGGATCCATGTACTGGGCCATCGTCACCATGGTAAGCCGCCTTGATCAGTGGTTGGAACCAAAGTCGATCACTACCCCGTACTACTTGTTTCCAGCCAGCTAACAGTGGCAAACTTGGCACAGACGACGATCGGGTACGGCGACATCGTGGGCCACACGAACATGGAGCGCTTGGTGAACGTGGCCGTCATGGCGCTCGGCGCGTCCTTCTTCGGCTACATCGTGGGCACCATCTCATCGCTCGTGACCAACCTGGACGTGGCCGCCGCGCGCTACGAGGAGCGCATGACCATCGTCAAGGAGTACATCCACTCGCGCAGCATGCCGAAACACCTGAGCACGCGCATCCGCGACCACTTCGAGTACTACTACCAGAACAGCTCCGTGTTCGACGAGCGCAAGATCCTGCACCGCCTCCCCTCGGCCCTGCGCAACCAAATGGTCTCTTCCAGTGTGCACGAACACGTCTTGGAGCGCCTCGTGCTGTTCTGACCTCTGCACCGTGTCGACAGATCCACCATGTGTACTCCAAGTCGGTGTCGGCCATCAAGTACTTGGAGAACTGCCACGAGAGCCTCGTGAGCGACATCGTGATGGCCATGAAGCCCTTCTCGGTGCTCAAGGACGAGTTCGTGTTCGTGCAGCACGAGATCGCGGCACACGTCTTCTTCCTGGTCAAGGGCAAGGTCAGCCTCATCAAGACGCTCAGCGGCTCGGGCGAGGAGCGGCGACTCTCCACGCTCTCCATCGGCGATCACTTCGGCGAGGTGCGCTCCGAATCGGCGCCTTTGACTGTTGTAGTGGTCTGAGCGAGCCGTTGTTCAGATGGAAGTGTACGACCAGGAACACGGCAACGGCATTCGCATCTGCTCAGCCGTCGCCAAGATGTACTGCGAGCTGACGTTCCTTTCGCGCAAAGCCATCTCCAAGATCAGTAAGTCTCGACGATCTCCCCTTGAGATCCTCACGGGGTGCTCATGACTGCATTGGCTTCCATACACACAGGCGACAACTGGCCGGAGGTGAATAGGTACTTCAGAGCGTCGGCCGTGAGCGCGTCCGCCATCATGAAGCGCCGCATGTTGAGCTCGACTTCATTCAAAGCTCCTGCGTCGACAGCGGCTCCTCGACCCTCCAAGCTGGTTGTTGGCAAGAAGAGCGCGGTGTCTGCTTATCAGGAGGAAGAAGAGATGGCGGAGATGATTCAGAAGTCATCGGCCATCGCCACCAAGATCATGCGCGACAACAAGCGCAAGCAGCGCGTCACGCCCATCACAGAGGACGCGCCGACAGGCGACGACACGGTTACAGCCATCAACACGACCCACTCTGAAGACCCACAAGACTCGGGGACGCTTCATTCCAACACTGAGCATCCACCTTCGCCGTCGCTGCCGCCGCTCACACCGATCGGGAACATGTATCCGGCGCTGCGAGGCAAGAGGATCGTGCTGGAGGCGCTTCCCTCTTCCCCCACAGCCAAGGCGCGACTCGCCGCGGAGGCACAACCACCTCACGAACTGCACGATCAGTATCAGACTGAGATTCCAAGCGTTGGAGCCTCTTCGACGACCGAGTTGCTCGGGGATACCCACAACAACAGCAGCACGATGGCGAGCACTGCAACGACCACAACAACGGCACAAGCGCCGACTCACAACGTGGTAGTCGATACGGACATCAGCTCGACGAGCGTGCCACGCCCCACGTCGTCCCCTTTACAGCGGCGCGGAAGTGACACGCAACAGGAGGTGACGGCTGCGTCCGAGACGACGGAGGGGGAGGGCGAGCTGGAGCTGAGCCACATGATCGCCAAGATCCGCGACTCGGCCGTGACTCAGCCCAAGCACAGCGTCCACCTGGAGCGCCAGCAGCTCAAGGGCACGCGCTTGCTGCACCCGCAGGAGCCGTTCATCCTGACGTGGCAGTTCATTGTGGGCATCGGGATCCTCTACTCGATCATCGTGGTGCCGCTGCGCTTAGGCTTCGACTACGACGCCACGGGCTCGTGGTACCTGCTCGAGTTCATCATCGACGGGTTCTTCATGATGGACATTGTGCTCAACTTCCGCACGGCCTTCTTCAACGAGGAGCGGCTGCTCGTCTTCGACCCGCGCGTCATCTTCTGGCGCTACGCCAAGAGCTGGTTCCTCGTTGACCTCGTCTCCACGGTGCCCATCGACGAACTCGTCCGGTATGTCGATCTCCCCTCTCTCTCTCTCTCTCTCTCTCATTCTTCTCGCTCGCTGCGCTTGTCAGCATACTGACCGATTGCTTCGACGCTAGTGGCATCGCGGGCGGAGATTCCGGCAGCGCGTCGGTGCATATTTTCCCGACCAAACTGCTGCGGTTGCTGCGCGTCGTGCGTCTGCTCAAGCTCGTGCGTCTAATCAAGTTGTCGCGCGTGTTCGGCCGTGTGCGCGACACCATCCAGGTCGGTCCTCGGGTCTGATCGTCTGTGCAATCTCCACTCTCGGTCTTCACCCTCGCTCTTCTCGTCCCAACAGCTGAGTCCGTCCATGGAGCGGCTGCTCAAGCTGCTGTCGATTATGCTCATCTTCTGCCACTGGAACGCATGCCTGTTCCACGCCGTGATGCTCGGGAGCGAGAGCAGCAAGCTCGACAGTTGGTGCGCCGACTCGTATTTCCCAGACCGAGCTAAGTTCGTCGAGTGCTCGGCGCTCGTGCCGCTCGCTGACCGGTACGTAGCGTCGCTCTACTGGGCGTTCACGACGCTCACGACCGTCGGGTACGGCGACGTCAAGCCGAGCATTTACTCGGTGTACGAGCTGTCGGCCGTCATCATCCTCATCGTGATCGACGCGACCATGTTCGGCTACATCCTGTCAGCCGTCATCTCGCTCATCCGCAACCTGGACCCGACCGACCGCGAGTACCGGCTGCTCATGAATGAGATGAAGGACTACCTGCGCGACTCGACCGCCAGTGCGCGACTCTGCGCGAACGTCAAGACGGTGAGGCTCGGATGCCTGAGCGTGGATCGATCTCGTCTAACCGTCCGCTTCTCCACATTGGCGCCTTGAGAACAGCAATACCAGCACAACATCGCCTGCACGAGCCTGTTCGCCGAGCAAAAGGTTGGGCGTGCTTCCTCCCCGAGGGTGTCGTCTCTCTCTTCCTCATACACTCACGGCTCACACTCGTGGCTGTGCCGCGGCAGATCTTCGACGAGCTGTATCCGAGCCTGCGATACGACCTGGGACGCATCGTGGCGGGCGAGTCGCTGTTCGCGATCCCGCTCATCACGGTCATGGAGGACTCGTTCAAGGGTTTCGTGTCGTTCGCACTCTTCCTGCTCAAGCCGCTGAGCATCCGGCGCGGCGAGAAGGTCTGCCGCTCGGGCGGGCCGGGCATCGAGATGTTCTTCCTCGTCGAGGGCGAGTGCGACCTGCTCAACTCGCAGACGGGCGTGGGCCGCATCATCGCCGAGAACGCCGTCTTCGAGCAGTACGCACTCATGGCGAGCCCGGACGAGGTCTACCGCACCGTGTCGACGGTCACGGCGCTCTCTCCGCGCTGCATACTCTACTCGCTGGCCATCCACGACTTCCGGCGGCTCGAGGAGGTGTCGCCCGCCGTGAGCACCTACTTCTTGAGCCAGCTCGCCTCGGTGCTCGTCGAGGACGGCATGTTCACGCTCTCCCCGACGCAGAAGGCGACCGTGCAGAGCGTGCTGCGCCGCGGCCAGCACTTCCGCGCCGTGGCCGAGAAGACGAGTCGCCGGCCGCTGCTCAAAGACCTCGGCCGCGTCGCCATGGCCCAGCTGCACGCGCGCCGCAGCAGCGAGTGGTCGCCCGACCTGCTGCCCAAGCAGCTCCAGCTGCTCGAGGAGGCTGGCGACTGGGGCGTCGCCTCGGCCGCGAAGCCGTCCATCTCGACTGCGCCATCGTCTCCTCCCGCGACGGGAGTCGCGTCTCCAATCGCCAGACTCCTGTCGACGGCTGCGGTCTCTCAAGGCTGCAGCGACGCCGTGAGGCTGCGCCAAGGCGACCGCCCAGCGGCCGTCACGGCTCCGGCCCGAGAGCACCGGGCGTCCACCACGTTCTCCGAGCCGGACGAGCGCCAGACGCACGCCGTGCACTCCATCCACCCGGAGGAATCGGTCGGCGACATGGGCGACAGCATCACTGGCCAGTCCACTTGAAGCCACTTTGCGAATGAACAGCCTGGCATACCAAACAATATCCAGAGCTTCTCCTTTTTATCAGTCCACTCGAATACAAGACCGCGCTCAATTCCCAGACTTTTGACTGGAAGAGGTGCCATCACCGCCAGCATCACACGCCAAGGAGCCCGGGCGCCACCTCTCGCCGCTTCCTTCCGGCCACCACCTCTCGCCGCTTCCTTCCGGCCGCCACCTCTCGCCCCGCGCGTCCGCTGCTCCACGCTCATCTGTGTCGCCTGTAACCCTCCGTAGCCCTCGGCCATCATGGCGGCGCTGGCGGCGACCTCGTTCAACGGCGTCAAGGTGTACAACCTGTCGTCGGGCAAGACGCTGCCGCAGTGGCTGGCGGAAAAGTCCTCGCGGCGCGCGCTGAGCAAGGACGAGGACTACCGGCGGCGCGTGGAGCTGCTGCAGGACTTCCACTTCCCGGCGGCCTCCCAGCGCGTGCGCATGTCCCGCGACGGGCACTACGTGGTGGCCACGGGCGTGTACCCGCCGACCGTTAAGGTGTTCGACGTGCGCGACCTGAGCATCAAGTTCGAGCGCCGGCTGGACGCAGAGGTCGTGCAGCTCGAGGTGCTCTCGACCGACTACGGCAAGCTCGCCTTCCTGCAGGCGGACCGCGCGCTGTCCTTCCACGCGCCGTACGGGTCGCACTACTCGCTGCGCATCCCAAAGTTCGGCCGGGACATGTGCTACCACCGCGAGAAGGCCGAGATGTTCGTCGCCGCCTCGGGCACGGACGTCTACCGGCTCAACCTGGACGAGGGCCGCTTCTTCGCGCCGCTCGAGCTGCGCCCGGCCGCCCAGGCCGCCAACGTCGTCACGCTCAACCCGATCCACCAGCTGCTCGGCGTCGGCTGCGAGGACGGCGTCGTCGAGTGCTGGGACCCGCGCAGCAACCAGCGCGCGGGCGAGCTCGACGTGGCCGCAGACGCGCAGGTGACGGCGCTCGAGTTTGACGACGACGGGCTCACGTTCGCGGCCGGCACGTCGGACGGACACGTGAGCCTCTTCGACCTGCGCTCGCCGCGGCCGCTGCTGACCAAGACGCACCAGTACGGCCTGCCCATCCTGGACGTGCAGTTCCACGACTACGCGCGCAAGGTGCTGTCGTCGGACGCCAAGGTGATCAAGATCTGGGACCCGCGCGACGGGCAGGCGTTCACCAACATTGAGACGCCCGCCGAGGTGCGCGACGTGTGCGTCGTGGACGGCGCGCAGGGCAAGTCGGGCGTGCTGCTCGTGGCCGGCGAGCAGGAGCGCGTCATGAGCTACTACGTGCCGGAGCTGGGTATCGCGCCCAAGTGGTGCAGCTTCCTGGACTCGCTCACGGAGGAGCTCGAGGAGCAGGCGCAGGCCACCGTGTACGACGACTACAAGTTCGTCACGCGGGCCGAGATCGCCTCGTTCGGTCTCGAGCACATGATCGGCACGCCGCTGCTCAAGGCCTACATGCACGGCTTCTTCATGGACGCGCGGCTGTACGGCAAGGTCAAGGCGATCGCCGAGCCGTTCGCGTACGAGGACTACCGCAAGCAAAAGCTCAAGGAGAAGCTCGAGGCCAAGCACGCGAACCGCATCTCGATCCAGCGCCGGCTGCCCAAGGTCAACCGCGCCGTGGCCGAGCGGCTGCTGGAGGCCGAGGCCAAGCAGCAGAAGAAGCAAAAGAGCAAGAAGAGGAGCGGCGAGGACGGAGAGGGCAAGGAGGTGGAGGAGGAGGAGGACCGCGAGAAGCCGGCGTTCTCCAACCCGATGGCGGACGACCGGTTCTCGCGGATGTTCACGTCCAGGGACTTCGAGGTGGACGAGGAGAGCGACACGTACAGGCGGCTGCACCCGAACGCAGCCAACGTCAAGAAGAAGAAGGACGAGGACATGGACAGCGACGCCGGGAGCGACGACGACGACGACGACGACGTTGGCGGCCGCTTCAACCGCGTCGAGGACGAAGAGGAGGAGGAGGAGGAGGAGGAGGAGGAAGAGAGCGAGGCCGAGTCGTCCGACGAGGAGGCTGGAGCCAAGAAGGCCGCGGCGGCACCCAAGCGGCGAGCGCCGGCATTCTACGAGATCGCGGCGGGCGAGAAGGTGGGCGACCTGATGGACTTTGGCTCGTCGACGGACCGCAAGGCGCAGAAGCACAAGCAGCAGCTGGCCAAGCTGCCGCTGGCCGAGCGCGTGCGGCAGCAGCGCGTCGAGGAGCGCGAGCGCAGCGCCTTCAAGAAGGAGGAGGCCGCGAGCGGCGGCTACATGCGCGAGATGTCGTTCATCCCGCAGAGCGACAAGAGGAAGCAGGCGCGGCGCGAGGCCGCCGCCGCTGCATCCACCGGCGCGGACGACGCGGCGCAGGAGGACGGCGGCCGCCGCAAGAAGCGCGGCGTGGGTGAGCTGCGGCTCGCGGCTCCGGGGCGTAACCCGCGCTTCCGGCGGTAAGCTTCGTCCTGGTCGTCGGTGGCGGACAGCGGACATTTAGAAGGTGAATACACATGTGCTTGACTCGATGTGCTTGGTCGTCTTCACCTGGTTCCCGCTTGGAAGACATGGGCGTGAGTGGATGGAGGTGATGAACTGCAAGACGCACGACGGAGACGCTCGCTTCACTCCCGTTTATTCAAATCCAAGGCTTCGAGCAAAGAGGCCGGCGCCGCGACGTCCGCGGTCGCCGGCGTCTCGAACGTATTTCTCTCCTACGAAAAACAAAAAACAAGGCGCCAGGGTCGGTCGCGAGGACGCACAGCCCCGAGCACATGGGAGCGACGGACCATCTGGCTGCCATGGCGTCTCCGCCCGTCCATCCGTCCGTCCGTCCGTCCGTCCGCGCTGCTTCGTGTCTTCCACCCGATAAGTTATGCGCCGCCGGCAGCGGCTGCCTGCCCGCCGCGCCTAGCCGTTCAGGGCGTGCGCGATCAGGTGGATCGTGTTGTCGAAGCGCTTGAAGCGGCTGTCGAGGCAGAAGTGGATCGTGTGCTCGAACGCCTCGCGTGCCTGCTCCTCCGTCAGCTCGGGCCGCAGCGTCTGCACGATGTGGTTGATGTCGTCGCGACCCGTGAGCTCGGGCATGTCGGCCGGCACCATGAGCAGCAGCAGTGACACCAGCAGGTGCATGTGCTTGCGCGCCACGTTGTAAGCCGTGCACGCCGTGTCCACGAACTTGGAGAAGTCCTTGCCGTCCGTGCCGCCCAGCACGTGCGCCATCTCGCGCGTGAAGACGAACGGCGTGCGCTCGCGCCGCATACCCATCTGTGAGCACCGCCAGTCACGTTAGCAGTGGCTCATACCTCACACCACGAGGCACGGGGTCACGAGGACGTACCCCGTATTTGAAGTGGCCCAGGAAGTGGCCGAAGTCAATGTGGAAGTAGCGGCCGGACGACGCGATCTAAAGGTTCAAGAGGGGGGGGGGACACACGAACGAAAGACGTGAGTTCAGCGGTCGGCATGGAGGCAAGAGGCAGAGCGCGTACCATGATGTTGTCGTTGTGTCGGTCGCCAATGCCGAGCACGCACGTCGCGACGCAGTAGCCGGCGCATGACCGGCTGAACAGGTCGACAGCGGCGCGAGAGCTCCGCGGGTCCGGGTTGTTGGCGTGGATCCAGTCAGAGAAGCTCGGGTCCTTGAACGCTCCAAGGATGCCGATGCGCTTGTGCACCTCAGCCGTCGTGACCGAGTTGGGCACCATCTGGAGGATGCCCGTCATGGGCGACGTCGCCACGCACTTGTACGGCTCCATGGCCAAGTCCAGGCCTTCGTCGCGCCACATCTCGTCCATGAGGCGGATCAGCTGCAGCGTCAGGCAGTCCTGGCGCACATCGTCTCCAGCCTTGAACATGACCGTCACCGGCTCGCCGCCGTCCTCGGCGTTCTCGAACACGAGCCACAAGGGCTTCTTGGCCGAGTCCATCACGCGGCACTTGCTCACGATGATCTTCCCCACCTCGATACGCGGGTCGATCGGCAGCTGGAACGACGCCGGCAGGATCTCGTTCAGCGCCTCCAGGCCTTCCCGCATCACGCGCTTCATCTCCTCCGGACCGTCCTTCTTCTTCGCCTTGACCGCCTGGCAGATGCGCTCGAACATGCCGTCTGCAGCGAACAGCTTGTCCTGTAGCTTGAGGATGGCACGCATCTTCGAGCTGCACACGTCCAGGTACGCATTCAGGATCGTGCCGTAGCGCTCACGGAACTGCGGGTTGTGCGACTCGACCTTCATGCTCCAGAAGAGGTCGAAGCCGATCTGGTTCGGGTTCTTGATCGCTCGATCAATCAGCAGGAGCGAGAGCGAAGACACGTGGTGGTTCTCGAACTTGATGGCCTGCACGAGCTGCGGCAAGAAGTAGCTGAACGTCGTGTCCGCCATCTGCGACAGCTTCTCCACGGCAAAGTCGCGCACGCCGTCGTTCGCAAACTCGCCGTTCAGCAGCTCGATGTACGCGGCGTGGTGGTCCGGCGGTGCCCACTGTGGCAGCAGACGCAGCGCCTCGTCGGCCTCGATGCTGTCGTCCCAGTGGACACACGACAGGACGCGGGGGAGCGCCACCGGCATGTCCATGAACTCTTCGCGGTGTGCCCAGATCTGCGATTTCTGGTACGGACTCAATCGGAAGAGCGGGTCCATGAGGATCACGCGGCGGAGCTCCGCGATGTTCGAGTCGCGCTGCGACGAGCTGTTCTCGCTGCTGCGAGACACCGACTCGCGACGCTGCGGCTCGTTCTCGCCGAAGAGGTTCTTGCCGTTGACCTCGTCGGCATTGTTGTCGCCGTCCTTCGGGCTGTCGGGTCCAAAGAGCGACGGAGGGTTTGCCATCGACTCACGGTAGCCGTCGTTGTTGTCCATGCCTCCCGCCTCCGAGTTGCTCCGAGAGACCGTATGGATGGCGAGCATCCACTCCTCGCGCTCCTGCTTCGTCTCGGCCGAGATGACATAGTCGCGCGACGAGCTTTGCGGTCGCACCTTGAAGCACCACGTCTGCCGCTCCTTCCGCGTGCCCTTGTTGACCGGCGCCGTCGTGTACTTCTGGTTCATCTCGTCGGCGATCAGGACCGAGCAGTTGCGCAGAGGAATCAGCTTGCGCGGGGTCGACTCGTTGTCCGCGTAGCTAAGCGAGCACGTGCTCTGGTCGAGCACGAACCAGCGTCTCCGCCAGCGCGTCAGCGTCGAGAAGTTGCCCACCTTGTGCAGCCAGCCCTCCTTCCGCAGCATCGTCACGCGGCCGCTGCCGGACACCAGGCTGGACCGGTAGCTGCGGCCGTTCTCGCTCGAAGAGCTGTCGTGCTCGCTCCAGTCGAACTTGATCGGCGAGTCGAACTTGTAGAACTCGATCTGGATCATCGGCTCGTTCGGAAGCACCACGTGCGGCACCGGTCCCTGCACGCAGCTGTGGAGGTTGTTGTACATGTGCACGTACTGCGAGCCTTGGGCAAGCGCGCCGTCGACGTCGAATGCGTTGATGCCCGTGACCAGCATCTTCTCCTCGCGAAGGTCGAGGTTGGCCGCCACGGAGCCGCCAATCACCTTGCGGATGCCCAGCACCGTCAGCTGCACACGCATCGACCGCGTGATGTGGCTGATGTCGATGTTGAACTTGCACCACGCGGGGTTCTCCCACTCGACGTACAGCAGGTCGTTCTGCTGCGCGCGCAGGCGGACGTCGGGCGTGTCAATCACTCCGTTCTCCAGCAGCTGGCCGCCGTCGTACAGCTCCACGCGAACGATGACGCTCGAGCTCGAGAGAGGGACCTTGGTGACCGACGCTTCCTCGCTCGACCGCTTCTTCGTGCACGTGAACCGCGGGATGTTAAGCACGCGGTGGATGCGGAACGTGAACGGCTCGTTGACAATGCCGCTGCCGATCGTGCTGCCCTGCGCCGACACCGACGGCCGGTCCCAGTCGTCGCCCAGCGTCGTCATCTGCAGCGAGTTGCCGCGCTCAAAGTCCCACATGTTGGTGAACTGGTTCGTGAGTCCGTTGCGGCCGCCCGAGAGCGGCAGGTCCGTGCGGATGTTCAGGTTGCGCATCGCCGTCTCCTGGATGACCGACTCGTGCACGACCGTGAGGCGCAGCGTCTTCTTGGTGAGCAGGCACTCGCGCACGTGCATGTACTCGTTGAACACGCGGAAGCGGTCCAGCATGTAGTCGCGGTACCCGGTCACCTTGAGGCGAAACTGTGACGGGTCGTACGGCCGCAGCGGCGCGGCGTCCAGCGCCTGCGTGTAGCAGTTGAAGATGTGCTCGACGATCTCGCCGACCGTGTCGCCGGTCGTGACCACCATGCGCACGTCCGTGATGGCGGTCGCGCTCACTTCCTGCAGCTGGAACATGCGCTTGTACGTGATGTGCACGGCGCTGAACTTGACCACGCCGCAGATCTCCTTGAGCCAGCGCAGGTAGTCGGCCTCATTCTCGGCCGCGATCACCCACGTGCGGGACGGCGTCACGAGCAGGATGCCGTACTTCTCCGACTTGCTCTCCAGCGGACCGAGCGACGACACCTTGTCCAGGTCAATGGACCCGCGCTCGCACGCACGCTTGTCCTCGCGACTCAGCGGGATGCCATGCCGTTCGGGCTTCTTCTTGTAGTACGATAGGACGGAGCCGTTGAGCTCCATGTAGCGCTTCTTGAACGACCGGTTCGTCTCTCCGCGCTTGCGCAGGAAGCCGCCGATCGTGGTCGACTGCACGGCCTGCGGAGCCGCGTCGTTGGTGATGATGAGCGACGCCGGGATGCGCGCCACTGTCTTGAGCGGCGTGATGAGCGCGAACTGGTTCTTGACGTTGGCGTTGTGCGCGATCCAGTCGTCCTTCTCGATCTTGAACTCGGGCGTGTTGGCGCGCACCTCGAGCTCCGCGGGCGAGAGTTCCTCGTGGGTCTTCTTGAGCAGGTCGCCGACGGACCGCCGGAAGAAGAGCGACTCCTTCGAGTGGTACAGGTCCGGCACCGGCTGCCAGCGCTTCTCGTCGCCCGCCACGTTGTGCCCCGCCTTGGCGAACGGGTTCATCGACTCGAAGGACGGCACGAGCGACGAGTCCACGTTCGGGAACTGCGTCGGCCGGCTCGACTCGTACATGCTGTAGGCGCTCGCGAGCCCGAACGACGACTTGCTGCTCGCCATGCTGCTGCCCGAGCTCGCCGGCGAGTACATTGACTGGCGGCTGCCGTACATCTGCGCGGGTGGCACACGTGCATGTCAGTCCTCCACACCGGCGTCGAGTCTCTTGACTCGTCTCATCCCCGGCGCACCTTTGCGTCTCCCTCCTGAACTCTCGGCTTGCTCGCCTCCTCCTAGTGCCTCCCTTCCCGCGGCCTTCCAAGCGCAGCGGGGGGGGTTCCTCGCTCCGCCGGTCTTCCCCGCGATGAAGGATGCCGGAATGGCCCGCCTCCTTCTCTCCTCGAGTCTCTTCTCGGTCTGGGAACGGCGACACGACGCGGGTGAGGACACGACTCCTCTTCCGGCAGGTGGGTTCAGCGCGGCGCTTCCACCGACCGTGTGGCAACGACAGACCGCTCCTTCGCGCCGGACAAGACGCCTCCGACCGGTGCGACCGCGCCCCTGCTGCTCCTGCGGCTCCTGCCTCGGCGCGTGCGGCGGCTGCGGCTCGTCCTCGGGTCTGCGCGCGCCTCGCCTTGCTGCTAAACGCAGAGTTTCCTCGAATGGGGGCCAACCCAAGCCATCGCGGGACTAAAATGCCCCGCTTCCTCGGGACGCGATTTAGCGCAATTCGGAGGTTTTAGCGAGATGCATAGGTGCACTTGAGCCCTAGCCCCGTTCCACACACACCTCACCACCCCTCGTTCGGCACCCCTTCTCTTCGCCGCTGGATCAAAAGGGAGACGAGTGGCCCCTCAAGCGGCAACCTTCGTCGGTCGAGGTGCAGAGGCACGGGTTTTCGCGGGTTGGGCGACGTCGTAGTCATATGGGGTGCAAACGGCAACGGGAGAGATGACCTGTTCGGGTGGTTGGCAAAGTGAATACCTCATGGAAATGAGTACGCGTTGCGCAAGGCAGAGCCATGCGTGTCCCGTGCCGTAATCCTGCAGTCAAACCGTCTGCGTGCTGATATCTTTGTTGGCGCCGGTGGGTGCAGAATGACCTCTGACAACTGATACACTGGTTCTGTTTTCCATCTGGACAGAACAGAACGCAAACCGCGAGGGATTCTCATTCCTCAAGGAGGCAAAATGGGTGGACGGATCGATCCAACGGGCGGGGGCGAAGGATGGCATGCAAATTCCAGGCATGGTGCTGGCCACATGGCGCGTTGCATTCGACGAGGAAGATCGCCATGCCATCGGCGTCCTCTGGGTTGATCCGGGTGGGTCCAGGTCGGTCGGCGCGGTTCACTTGCGCGAACAGAAAGACAATGCACGAGTGAGTGCGAACACTTGGGTGCACCATCACCACCATGAGCGTCATGCCATGCGATGCGATCCTGATCATAACAGGCCGAGGTGTGTGTGTGTGGGCCACAAGTGAACCCAAGAGAAACTGGAGAGGAGCAGTAAATTTAGAGCGCTGTAGCCATTCCGCCCATCGACTCGAGCTTGCGTTTCTCGTTTCTCGTGTCTCCTGGCTGGCTGGTTCGTGGCGGCCCATGGCGACGGCGGACATCCCGCCGCTCGGCCGCAAGAGCTTCCAGTGGTGGGCCCGGACGTACGGCTCGCGGGCGCCTCCACATGGAGCAGGGAGCGTCCGCGAAGCGGTGCGTGAGATCGCCTGGAGCGGAGACCGCGAGCGGGCGCTCTTCGACGCGATCCGCGCCAACCGAGTCGCGCAGGTCCAGCGGTGGGTCGCCGACTGCCCCGCGATCGCCGTCACAAAGGTGCGGCCGTCCATCCGCGCGCCGCGAGTTGTGTCCATGATCGCCACGCGCTCATAGCATGCGTCTGGGTGCAGGTCTTTGTAAGTCGCTGCTCAGGTGGTGGAGATCTCATGATGCGGATCACATGAGGAGGATGCGCGTGAAGCAATCAGAGGAGGTCGTAGCGGCTAATGCATGGTCGGCCATCTCCATGGGTCCCAATGCTTGCTCGCAGACTCGGACCAAGGTGAGCCAGCTGATACGGACGCTCGCGTCGAGCGGAAGCGCTCCCATCTGACGGCATCACGCTCATGGCCGCCAGCAAACAGCGCTGCACGTGGCCAGCTTCTTCGGCCGCCATGAAATCGTCCGACTGCTCCTCGAGCACGGCGCGGACAGGTTGGCTCAGACCCCCACGCTTCTGCACGGTCCGAGCCCGGATCGCAAGGCAACAAGCGCTCTGACACTGTCGTTGAGCGCAGGAACTTGGTGAGCGAGGGCGTTCGACCGGTCGACGTCGCGGGAATCGGCCGGTCCGACGCGGTCGACCGCATGAAAGTGCGCGCGCTGCTGACCGGTGAGCGAGCGCTTGCGCCGGCGTCGGACGCCTTCCGCCCACGCTAACACGTCGCCCCCACGTCGATACTGGACAGGCGGCGAGGCGGTGGACGTGCTGATCGAGGCCGCGTCGAGCCACGAGCCGCTGCGCCTCCACATTCACTTCAGCGAGCCCGTGCGCGCGTTCGCGGCCGACGACGTGGCCACGCGTGGCTGTCGCGTCGCTCGCCTCTCGCGGCTGCGCGCCGACATGTACGCCGCCTTTATCGAGCTGGACGAACCCTCCTCCTCGTCCCCCTCCGTGTCAGAGGACGACGGCCACGGTTCGAGCCGGCCGTCCGTGCAGATCCCAGCTGGCGCGGCCGTGGCGGCGGCGGGCGGCACGCATCGGGCCGCGACCCGCGCGTCCGCGCCGTTCTTCCTGTCCACCGCCGGCGCCGCCGTCGCCGCGTCGCAACTGCCACGCCGCCCGCGCCTGGAAGGTCCCACGGGCTCTGTGGCCAGCCATTGACCGCGTCCGCGTCACGGCGCAGAAGCAGAAGCAGAAGCAGAAGCACAGCGCGCGCTGACGCCATGGAGAGAGACCGACCGTCCGCGCAACTTTAGCCTTCGCGCATTGTCAACGGAAGCGGAAAGGTGTTGGACGCACGGCGGCATACTTTGATCCAGTGAGATGCTGGGTGGGATATGCCGCCGCCAGCTCGCGCCGCAACCCTTCCCCTCCTCCTCGTCACGCGATTGACTGAAAATCGGATTTGCACTCTCTTTTCCGCCAATCCGATTTCGTATCCAAGCCTACCCCTCGCCCAGACGCGTCTTCGCATAAGTCGCGGCGGACAGGGGAGGAGGGGCGACGCCCCCTCCTTTGTCGGTCCGCGGGGTCGACACCGCGGGAAGCGGGCACGTCGTCCCTCCCGAGCACCTCCCTTTTCTATACCTGGCGCGACTCGCCAAGGCGCAACCCGCGGCATCGGCAGCATGGCGGCGGCCCGAGATAGACGTGGCCCTCCTGCTGTCCGGAGGTTGGTTGGGGGACGAAGAAAGATTTTATAGGCGGATTTCTATGGCGCCGCGTCGGATGGGCGGGCCGGCCGGTCGGTTGCGGCTTGGGTGGGCCTGGCCGCGCTTCTGTTGGCGGGCACGGGAGCGAGTGAGAGACGCCGACTGCCTGCCGCGCGCTCGCCCGCTCGCCCGCCCGCTCCCCCTTCTTCCGAGCGGCCGGCCGGCCCTTTCTTCCGCGCGCGCGCGATCGCTCGCGACAAGGAGCCGCCTTCCCCCCCTCCTCGGCGCGGGAAAACGAAAGAAGCGGACCAGGCGGCACGCGGCTCACCTCCCCCTCGGGTTTCCGCACACGCCGATCGGCTCCCCCCTCCCGGCTCCCAAGCTCAAGCCTCCCCTTCCAGGACGCGCACGACTCGAGGCGGCAGGATGAAGAAGTGTGTGCGCTGGTCGACGATCACGGTGTACGAGTTCGGCGTGGGCCTCGGCGGCAGCGCGGTGCCTCGGCGCGGCGGGCCGTCCATCGGGCTCGCGCGCAAGCCGCAGTGCGTCTGGAGCTCGCGCCTGGACGACGTGGAGCGCGAGGACGAGGCCATGTGCGAGGACAAGCCGCCGGTCGCTGCGGCGGAAGGCGCGGCCCGGGGCGACGCGGCCGGGCAGAAGAAGACCACGAAGGGTGAGGGCAAGGACGCGACCAAGAAGCCCGCGGCGCGCGTGCCCCGCCGCCGCAAGGTGCGCTGGCTCAAGCCGCTCGAGCGCGTGACGATGCTGACCAACGCCGGCTGCAGCGAGAAGCGCATCTACCGCATGATGATGGAGTCGTCCGAGATCGCCATGTCGCGCCGGCTGAGCCTCTCGCTGGCGCGCGCCGTCACGGCCTAGACGCGCGCCGCCGCGGCCCGCACAAGAACCCGCACGTTCACACCTCGGACGCCCGCGCTGCCTATTTATTGCGCGCCTCGAGCGCTGCCGCGCGCGGGCGACGACGCGGACGTCCACGCCCCTCCTGCTCCATGCGTGTGTGTACGATATAGACGAAGGATCGGTAGGCGCGGCCAAGCGCGGCAGGCAGACGGCCGACGAGGCTGCTCGGTCTCTCAATTGAGCCCGCCCTCCCTCCTTAATGCGCGCCAATCCCACGCCCCGCGTTGTGAATACGCGTCTCCTGTCGCATTGCCCTCGTCCGTCGTCCGGTGATCCCGACACCCCGACATGGAGAAGCAGCACTTTGGTCAGCTTGCCTATTAATAGTCGCTCTGATGCCCGCAATTAGCGCGTCCATGCGTCGTCCGCGCGCGCGCACTCCTCTCTTGCTGGTGACGGCCACATCGCGAGGTTCACGGCCATCGCGGGCGGGCGGCAGCATGTCGCTGTACACGCTCAAGCACCTGCTGGACGACTGCAGCGCGCGCCGGACGCGCACGGCCTGCGCGTCGGACCGCAAGCGCGAGACGCTCGAGGAGGTCTGGCGCGCGCTGAACGACTGGATCGACTCGCGCTTCAGCCAGGGCAAGGTGCGCGTCGTCTCCGTCTCCCTCGATACCCTCTCTGCGTGTGCATGTGTGTGTGTGTGGTGGCTGCACGTCCATGGGGGCTGACCGGCCGGGGCGTGGCGCGCAGGGCGTGCACATCGCGACATTCGCGAGCATCTCGTGGGAGGCGAGCACGAACGCGCGCAACCAGCCGCGGCTGCGGCCGGCGCTCGTGCTCTCGGACGCGTTCCTCAAGACGTACTCGCTGTCGCACAAGCCCGGCGGCGGCGGCGCGGCGCCGGGGCCGTCGCCCGCGCTCGCGCCGCTCGAGGACATCAACTTCACCAAGATCGCCATCAAGTTCTCTCGGCGGCTGACCAAGGACCTCGTCTTCTGCGGCGTGCGCGACCTGCTGCAGCGGCTGGGCCAGGTCGCGGGCTCGGGCGCCGCGCTCTCGGTCGCTTTCTGCTTCGGCCGACTCGTGGCCAAGAACCGCTGTGTGTCGGTGCTCTTCGACCCGCAGCGCGTGCCGCGCGCGCTCGAGGACCAGCTCGCGCGCTCGGCGCTCGGCTCCCCGCCGACACCGCTCTCTCCGGCCGAGCTCGAGGACGACGAGCCGAGCTACTCGCCTGCGCCTCCTCCACTGGACGACGGCGGCAGCACCGACGGCGGCGCGAGGCTCGGCTGGCGCAACCCGCACCCTCACGTCTTCCCGACGGACGGCGTCGAGGCGCTGGCCACGACGCGCAGCAACCCGGAGAACGTGCTGCCCGCCGGGAGTATCCAAGAGGAGCTGCAGCTGTACGACGCGCTGCTGTCGCCGCCGCCGGCAGCGGACGCGACACCCACGGCGTGCGGGCGCGTGCTCGAGTCGGCCTTCCGGCGGCACATCGCGGCGCTGGCCACCGACGTGGACCGCGAGGCCCAGCACGCGCTGGACGAGCACCTGCAGCAGCAGCGCGACGTGGAGGCCATGGCGCTCGAGGCCAAGCTGCGCCGCCTGAGCGCCGAGGACATCCAGCAGTGCCTGCGCGCGCAGATGCTGCTGCGTGAGGCCGCCGCGGCGGGGGACGAGCGCGACCGGCGCGGCACGGACCCAAGCGCCAACTCGTTCTACTCGGAGAGCGAGCAGGCGCGCCGCGGGTTCGAGGACAAGGATTTCCTGCGCCGCGTCAAGCTCGAGCTCAAGCAGCAGCTGCAGGCGCAGATGAGCGCCAAGGAGCTCGAGCGCCGCAGCGCCAGGCAGCGCGCGCTGGATGACGACCGCTGCTTCCTGCGCCGCGTGCGCGCCGAGATGGACGCGCTCGAGCTCAAGCAGGCGCGCGACCGGGATGAGCTGCGCCAGACGCTCACGGGCGCCTGGAGCCGCGACGCCGGGCTCAAGCAGCTCGCCGCCGCGCGCAAGAAGCAGCTCGCGGCCGCGCAGCTTGCGCGCCCGGCGCCTCCGCACGCGCAGGCCGAGGCGCCAGCGTCGCCGTCGCCGCGCGGGAGCAGGAGCGGCGGCCTCCTGCTGTCCCCGCGGTCCCCGCGCCAGGACGAAGACTACTCGGTGGGCTTCGACATCCGCTCCGTCAGCGGCTGAGCGCCACGGAAGGAAGCCGAGACGATGAGAAGACAGACAGAGATCAATGGACGGACACCTTGCCGATATGTAAATAGGAAATGTATGGATCCGCCTCACGGGGCTGTTACGCGCCGGGCGGCGCCTTTGAGCTCTTGTCGACTCGGGCTCCGCCTCGGTCGCCGACGCCCGGCTCGCCCATGAAGCTGCGAGTGCCGTGGGAAGCACCCAATGCGCGCGCTGTGCGGGGCGACTGCGGTCTCGCCCGCGCGTCTCCGGTCGCGTGCTTACATCTCCTCCATGAACGCGTTGATCACCACCTCGACGTTGCCGTTGCACTGCTCCAGACGGTCAATGACGCGCGCCGACTCGACCGACGGCAGGATGTCGCGGATCATCGACAGCTCGACCGCCCACTTGAGCTCCTCCTCCGACACGACGGGGGCGGCGGCCACCTCCTCGACCGCCACCTCCTCGACCGCAACCGGCGCAGCCACCTCGGCGGCAGGCGTGTGCTCGCTCACCTCCTCCCACTCGCTGTCGCTGCCGGCAGCCGCACGCGGGGCGATCTCCACCGCCTCGTCGATCACCACCTCCTGCGCCGCGGTCTCGGCCGGGACCACCGCGGGCGAGACAGTGCCCTTGTAGTTCTTGAGCTCGCCCACGACCTCCTTGGCAAAGTCGCTGATGCCCTCGGCGGCGAACTTGAGCCCGTCGGCCGTGTCCTTGACAAGCTGGTCGAACGGGATCTCCTGCAGCGACTGGCGCGCCGCGTTCAGCCCCTCCGTTGTGTCCTTGACGATCTGGTCGAACGGGATCTCCTGCAGCGTCTGGCGCGCCGCGTGCAGCGAGTCGCGCGCCTCCTTGGCGGCCACGCGGAGCGCCTCGTTCGTGTGGTCGAGGCCCGTCTGCGCCGTCGTCTGCGCCTTCTGCGCCCACTGCTCGTGCTTGACCTTGTCCATCGCGGCGTTCAGCGTCTCGACCAGCTTCTCCAGCGCCTTGAGGATCGGCTCCGTCACATTCTCCTGGAACGCCACCTGCGTGCGCGAGACCGCCGTGAAGCGCAGCGCCTTGGCCTCCTCCGCGCCGGCCTGGAACACGCGGCAGGCCTCGGCGAACTCGTCGTCCGACGTCACGTTCACGCAGTCGCCCTCGGGGTCCGTGTACTGCACCACGAACGAGCCCGCCGTGAGCCCGAACGTCGCCTCGAACAGGCCCTGCAGCTGCGCCAGCTCGAAGCCCGTCAGGTCCACGCGCAGGCGGTGGATCTCGCCCTTGTAGCCGAGCTTGAGCGCCGTCATCGCCATCTCTTCCTGCTGCTGCTGCTTCTTCTTCTGGGTTGCTTGAGGGTTCTCCAGTTGGGAAATGAAACAGGCCGACGGAAGAGAAGCTGGATAAATTACCATTGAAGATGTAAACTACAGCTCGCCGCGAGAAAAAGAAAAAAAGTGGGTTCCAATAGTCAACTCAAGTTGAGGTTCATCGAGAAAACGAGCGACGTGTGCATTGCCAACTCGAGTTGATTTTCGTCGAGGAAAGGGGTTTCGGGCGGAGACGCCGAGGAATGGTCGGCGCCAGCGGCTTCAAGTCTCGGATCCTGTGGCCGATGCTGTGCTCTCGTCGTGGGTGGTTAAAAGCCAAACACCCCGTTGGCGAGTCTCCCCCCAACGTGGTGGTGGCTGCCTTCCTTCCAGTCTTGTCCGCAAACAGAATGTTTGTCTTGAAAGATAACGGATTCTCGAGTGTGCATGTCAGAGCGACAGTGCAGTGTGACACCTGCTGGCGCGCCACACTTTAGGTGGCGAACACCAATGTCACATATTGAAGTGCACCACACTAATCAGTCTTCATGTTAGCGTGCCCCACGCCACGCCGCGCGACGCCATCGTCATCGCCCTGCTGTCGTCGCCTCGTAGCGCATATTCCACCAATCCCATCTCCGAATCTCCATTTTTCACCAATCCAAACCAAATACTCCGCGCCGAGCCATGCGCGAAAGAGCAAGTGCCTCTTTGCACTTGGCGCCGTTGTCCCCCTGTCGGCGGCATCAACCGATCCATACATTCTCCAAGTGTCCGCGTCCACCGCCGCCGTCATTGCCGCCGCCGCGTGGATCCGCCCTCCTCCTCCTCCCCTCCCTCCGGCGCGGCCCTGAGCGGCGATGGAGCACGCGCCACCGCTGTCGACGTCCTCGTCGCGCTCGTCCTCGACGCTGTCGACCGCGCCGTCCGGCGCCACGTCGCCGCGCCTGAGCCGGCTCAACTCGTCCTCGGGCTCCTTCTCGCAGAAGGCGCTGCAGGGCTTCCGCACCGTCTCGCTGCCCGGCCTCTTCCCCGGCACGCACCTCGGCATCCTCGCCTCGGGGCTGCTGGACAAGCGCCGCGACGGCGCCGTGCGCGGCGGCTGGGCACGCCGCCTCTTCATCCTGTCCACGCGCAGCCTGCACTACTACCGCAAGACGGAGGACGCCGAGCTCTTTGGCCGCGAGCGGGGACAGGTCCGTGCGGCGCTGGAGCACGACAGAGGACGGAAGACGCAGGCACTGACCGTTGACGCTCGCTCCTGGAACAGACGCTGCTGGCGGACATTGGGTTCGCCAAGGTGGTGCCGGCGGAGGACGCTCCATACGGCGCCGTGGAGCCTGGCGCGCCGGCGTTCTTCTTGGCGGTGCTGTCGGTAAGCGCGCGGCCCTCGGTGCCCTTACTGGTTGCCGTCTTCTTCAGCGGCCACTCACATGAGCTTGTGTTTGAGGCAGAAGCGGAAGACGCTGCTGCTGTTCCTGCGCGCCGACTCGGCCGACTACGCCGCCGGATGGGTCAACATCATCAACAACGCCGTGCATCAGGCCAAGAGCTTGAACTTTGCGCCGCGATGGCCCGCCGACATGATGCAGAACTTCCTCACGGCGGCGTCCGGCAACTTTGAGGTCCCGGTGAGCGAGCCGAGCCCGACCGAGGAGTCCCCAGAGACGCAGTCGGTACGCGCGGGCCTGTTTTACGGCGCTGCCAATTGCGGGACCAATTGCTGAAGCCTGCCTTTTCAATTCTACGTGCACGCAGACTCAGGTATCCCCGCCGCGCGTTCTGGTGATCAGCGTGGCGTCCAGCCCGGGCACTGCGAATGCATCGGAGCGCCTTGTGCGTCGCAACGTGCTGCTTGACAAGGAGGTCGAGATCGGAGCACTCGGCAAGAAGGACGTGTGCGTGCTCGTACTGAGCGACGGCGAGGAGGTGGTCGTGGGCCGGCATCTTCTGGGGGACAATCCCGCGGCGCTGCTGGCGACGTCCAAGCAGATTAGCGTGAGCACGCCGCCCAGGAGTCAGGTGCTTCACCCCAACGTGGTCATCGCCTCCAAGATTACGAGTACGTTCGCTCTTGCACGTGGACTATGCGTCTTCTATCGAGATGGCTGCTGACTGCCCTGTCGATACTGCCATCAGTGTCTTTCAGGTGTTCGCGGGCTCCGCCAGCGCCGATGGCGCGTCAGGAGTCGGGCACACAGCCCGCCAGCGCGGCCAGCCCGTCCGCATTCCAAGTCGCGTTCCCTGGCACGCTGGGCGGTCTCTTCCTTCTCAGTTGTGTAGTGTCGTTCTACTGCTCTTCGCCCTTCGAGGGCCTGATGAAGATCACGATCGTGCTCGGTGTCCTGCTTTCGATCTCGCAGATCGTGCAGTTTGCCGTTTGGTAAGTCTGCGCATCGCCCGAGTCTTCCCCATCCTGCATCTCCTCTAACGTCAGTCGTGGGATGGCATTCGGCAACGTGATGCAGCGCCTACGATGCTCAGAACGCAACGCAGGCAGCCAAGAAGTCGCCGACGTCGACGGTGCAGTCTTCGGTCGGCTCATCCGGAACGGACAGCGCGTTCATCTTCCATCTGCGAGTCGACAGCATTGAAGTGGTCGAGACGGATCAAGACACTGCTCCACCCCTCGCACCCACCATGTCCCCCATGTCGGAGATGAGCGTGGTTGACTCGCCCGACAGCGGCATGTCGGCGGACAACCAGGATGATTCGGACGAGCGCCGAGCGCTCAGCGCTGGTCCGATCGCCTTTTCTCCACGGTTCATCGCAGCGGAGAAGGGCGACGAAGTGAAGGGCCGGCAGCGGTACCAGAACACGCTCGAATGGCGGAAAGAGAACGGCATCGACACCATCTTGGTCGAGCCGCACCCGACGTTCGACACGATCAAAAAGTACTACCCGCAGTACTTCCACGGGCGGTCGAGAGAAGGCCAGCCCGTATACTACGAGCGTCCCGGGAAGATTGACTTGCCTGCTCTCAAGCGCGAGGGTCTCTCTCTGGACGACCTGCTGCGCCACTACATGTACATCACGGAGTACCAATGGCGCGTGCTCGAGCCGGACGACGCGGGGCGATCGATTACAGTGCTCGACGTGACGGGCATCGGCATGTACGACCTCGGAGGCGAGGTGCTGGACTTTATCAAGCGCGCGTCGGCCTTCACTGGTGCGCACTACCCGGAGCGCAGCGCGCACATCTTCATCATCAACATCCCCGGCTGGTTCAACATGATCTGGCGCATGGTCAAGCCGCTGATCGACCCCGTCACGCGCGAGAAGGTGCGAGCGTTGGCTGCTTTCATGGTGGGTGGCGGCTTGATGTCTGATGGGTTTTGCATGTTGATAGGTGCACATGCTGAAGGGCAGCGCGATCCTGCGCGAGCTCGAGACGCTCATCGATCTGGACAACATCCCTTCGGACCTCGGCGGCAACGGCCCGAAGCTGGGCGAATCCTCCGAGGAGATCGCACTCGCCGAGCACGTGCAAAAGTACCTGAACTAACCCCCCATGTACGTCATTAGACCGACCGCACGCCACGAACCAAGTAGACGAATGAAGTCGCAGCTCGGTGTCTAACCGGCCATAGCTCTGCCTAGATGTATCGCCACCGCAGTCGGGAGGAGAAGCTATCTCGAAGCAAAGACACTCACGACGACTTCGCTGTGATGCTGGAGTACAATTCAAGTGATCCAAAGTGTTCATATCGCTGCGCTTATAGTCTGGGCACTTCACAAACCTCTCAAGCCGTCATGCTGCTACCCATCGGCCAGGACTACCTCGTTGCTGCTTCTTCCTCGTCCGGGAATGCGTCACAAGTCTCTGTCTCGCTGGTGGCATCGCACGTGTTGCCTCCGTAAGCTTCATAAGCCGTCGGGGTGCGCACGCGGTAGCGCTCGCTC
>JAADYB010000293.1:0-26531 GCA_023338075.1 Phytopythium litorale
GCATGCCTCTCGAGTGCATTGGCTCCATGGACCGCTCTCAGAGGAGCGCTCATGGAGCGCCTAGGGTGGCCGCGAGGGTAGCGCAGGCCAGCCTAATCAATCTCACTTCGCAACAAGCAACAACGCGCGCACATCGTCATACGGTGCCTCGCTCTGTGGATGCAGTTGGGATGATAGATAGCGCTCCACCTCATCGCGTGATTAGACAGAGTGCAGTGGTGGATGGCGCTCCATCTCATCGCGAGATTAGACTGCCAGCTCGCGCCAATCACAGCGAGAGCGGGGCGTCCACCTCGGAGCAAAAACGCTGCGACGGCCTCGTCTCAATCACCATGATGAAACTATTGCTGGCGAGTTGAGTCAGCCCGCATCCTGTCGGGTTCTCTGGTGACGACCTCGGGTCGGGAGGCAGCTGGAACGCCATTCTCCAACTCCCCAACATCCTGCCACATCGCACCGCCCGCCTTCCGACTGTCCGTCCGCATGGGAAGCGCGCTCCGCAGACCCCGCTCTGCAGTCGACGGGGACTATGCGGCTGCTCCGTCGACTCCACGCGCCGTCGACCCACAGGCCAGCCCGCTCGGCGAGCAGCCCAACCCGCTCGCGTCGGCCTCGCTCGTGTCGCTGGCCATGATCCACTGGATCCAGCCGCTGATGTCTCTGGGAGCGCGCCAGATCGTCGAGAGAGAGGATATCTGGCCCGTGTGCGCAGCCGACGCGTGCGACCAGCTCGAGGCGCGCTTTCGCCGTGAGTACTCACCAAAGGCCGACGCGACGCCGTTCAGGCTGTCGCCGTTGGCATGGGCATTCGTCAAGACCTTCCGCCACGAACTGGCCGTCATCTTCGCCAACATGTTCCTCTCCATCGGTGCGCTCGCCTTCCAGGCGTACGTGGCGCAGGCCATGCTGCAGTTCCTGAACGATCGCGAGAACCTGCTAGGCGTTCGCAGCGGCTACGTTCTGTGGCTGTTCATGGCCGTCGCGTCCTTCCTGTCGGCCACGTGCCTCAACTACGGCTTCTTCCTCACCTCCCGTGTGGGCGTCAACATGCGCTCGCTCACCATGGACCTCGTCTACCAAAAGTCGCTGCGACTGTCGAGCACGGCGAGGCAGCAGTACACGACGGGCGAAGTGCTGACGCTCATGAGCGTCGACGCCGAGCGCGTGTTCAACACCATGATGCAGGGCCCGTGGCTTGTGTTCGGCTTCTTCGCGTTCGTCACGACCATCGTCGTGCTCGCCTTCCTCTTCAACGTCTACGCCGCGCTCGCAGCCGCTGCCGTGCTCGCGCTGCTGCTGCTCGTGTCGGCGCGCCAGGGCGAGCAGATCGCCGCGGCGCAGCGCCGACTGCTGGAGGTCGTCGACGAGCGCGTCAAGGTGACGTCCGAGGTACTTCAGGGCATCCGCGTCATGAAGTTCTATGCGTGGGAGGAGTCAGCGGCGCGCCGAGTCGAGGCTATCCGCGAGCGCGAGGTGCGGTTCCTGCGCAAGTTCCACTACCTCCAGATCGCCAACACCGCCATGCTCTTCCTCACGCCGGCATTCCTCGCGGGCGTCTCGCTCGGCGTCTACGTGCTGGTGCACGGCACCATTTCGGTCATCGACGCCTTCACCATGGTGGCCATGGTCAACATCTCGCGCTCAGCGGCCACCGCGCTGCCTCAGGCAGTCTCGGCGCTCTCGCAGGGCAAGGTCGCGTACAGCCGGCTTGACGCATTCCTTGCCAGCGACGAGTTCCAGGTCGAGAGACTGGTTGATGGAGTGGTGCAAGCGCAGCTAGAGCCCGGCAGCATCTCCATCCGCGACGGGCACTTCGCGTGGCCCTTACCGGAGCAAACCACGGAGATGGTCGTCGTAATCAACGACGAGTCCACGCCTTCTCCAATGCCATCGACAGAGGAGAAGCGCTCTCGGCTTCTCTCTACTGCGACTGACATCTCTGAGCGAGGTCACGCTGCCTTCCGCCTATCGAACATCAACCTGGAGGTCCATCCTGGCGAGCTTGTCATGATCGTTGGCACTGTCGGGTCGGGCAAGTCGAGTCTGCTCAACGGGCTGCTGGGTGAGATGCAGCTCGTCTCGGGCCACATGGACATCTCCGGCCGCCTCGCGTACGTGAGTCAGGAGGCTTGGATCCGCAACCTGAGCCTGCGCGAGAACATTCTCTTCGACGCCGAGCTGGATGCGGACCGATACGAGCGCGTGCTTGAGGCGACACAGCTGTCGCTGGACCTCAAGGCGCTGCCGAACGGCGACGAGACGGAGATTGGCGAGCGAGGGATCAACCTCAGCGGTGGGCAGAAGGCACGCGTGGCCATTGCAAGAGCCATGTACAGCCGTGACTATGACATTTTGATCCTGGACGACCCACTCAGCGCGGTCGACCCGCACGTGGCGCACGCCATCTTCCGCCGCTGCATCGTCGGACTCGCAGCCGACAAGACGCGGCTGCTTGTGCTCAACAGCCACTACGACTTGCTAGACTACGCTGACCGGGTTGTCGTCGTCGACAGTGGCCGCATCGTCGGAGACGGCACGTTCGAGGAGATCGCTCGCCACTTCCCGGACCTGCGCACCCAGCAACAGACTCTAGTTGACGACCCTACTGTCAACATTCGTGATGCAATTACGGAAGACGTTGAGGAGATCGGTCTGGAGACTGAGAGCGGAGTGGTTGAACCAGAAGAAGACGCGGATGAAGGCCAAGCAGAAGAAGGGAAGGGCCGAGACGGAGCGCGACTTGTACAGGACGAAGACCGAGTGCGAGGTCGAGTGAGCGGCAAGACCTACCGGACGTACCTGGATGAGACCGGACTCAACGGTGTCGCGGTGCTGCTCATCCTGCTCATGGCGTACGCAGTCAGCCAGGGCATTCGCGTGGTGGCGGACTGGTGGCCAAGTCATTGGGCAAAGAACATGGCGACTCGCTACGGCGTCGACCCCGAGTACTCGGGTACGAGGTTCGGCATGGTGTACCTCGCCATCATCGTGGTCTGCGCGGTCACTACGCTTGGTCGAGCCTTGCTGCTGGTGGAGCTAGCCGTCCGCAGCTCCAGCAACCTGCACAACGAGCTCTTCCGACGGGTCCTGCGCGCGCCGATCACGCTGTACTTCGATGTGACACCGATCGGGCGTATCCTGAACCGCTTCAGCAACGACCTGGACCAGGTCGACGCGGTTCTGCCGCAACAGTTCCAGCTCCTGCTCCAGAACGCGTCCGTGTGCCTCGGCTCGCTCGTGGTCGCCGCCTTCGCGTCCTACTGGATCGCAGTGTCGTACGTGCCCGTGGCCGTCATCTTCGTCCTCGTCGGCCTCTACTTCAAAAAGACATCCGCCGAGGTCAAGCGACTCGAGGACATCACGCGCTCGCCAGTGTACAACCTCTTCAGCGAGACGTTGGCCGGTCTGGGCACCATCCGCGCCTTCCAGCGGCAGGAGCAGTTCGTGCGGACCAACAAGCAGCTCGTCGACGCAAACACCGCGCTGTATCTGACATACTGGTCCGTCGGTCGCTGGCTCGCCGTGCGCCTCGACCTGCTCTCCGTGCTCGTGATCGCCGTCGTATCGCTCTACCTCGTGGCGACCAAGGGACTGCTCGGCGTGACGGTCTCGGGCCTCGCGCTCACCTATTCGCTCATGCTCGCATCACAGGTACAGTGGGTCATGCGCGCAGTCGACCGCGCTGACAACGCCATGACGAGTGTGGAGCGGCTGCTGCACTTCCGCTCCATCGCCAGTGAGTCCGACGGGGACGGTAACTCCGTCGACAACTGGTCGCCAGCGCGCGGAGAGATCGAGTTCGACGAGCTTTGTCTCCGCTACAGGCCGGAGCTGCCGCTTGTGCTGCGCGGAGTGAGCATGCGCGTCGCCGCCGGGGAGAAGGTGGGCATCTGCGGACGGACGGGGGCCGGCAAGAGCTCGCTCATGACCGCGCTGTTCCGCGTCTGCTCCTTCGACAGCGGTCGCGTGCTGATCGACGGCGTCGACATCCAGCGCCTCAAACTGCGCGAGCTGCGGCGAGGACTCGCCATCATCCCGCAGGACCCTGTGTTGTACAGCGGGACGCTCCGCGACAACGTGGACCCGTTCCGCGAGTACTCGGACGAGGCCATCTGGGCGGCACTGCGCCACGTCCACCTGGCCGACTTGGTCGCGGACAAGCGGGGAAGAGGACTCGCCTTCCGCGTGTCCGAGGGAGGAGAGAACCTGTCTGTGGGCCAACGGCAACTGCTGTGCATCTCCCGCGCTCTGCTCAAGGGCAGCCGCATTGTGGTGCTGGACGAGGCTACTGCGAGCGTCGACTCAGCCACAGACGCGTTGATCCAGGCCACAATCCGCGAGGCCTTCGCTGACAAGACGGTGCTCACCATCGCGCACCGCATCGACACGATCATGCACTGCGACAAGATTGTCGTCATGGCCGCGGGCCGCGTGGCCGAGCTCGCGAGCCCCGCCGAGCTGCTGGACCGCCCCGACTCGATCTTCGCATCTCTCGTCAAGCGCTCAGTGACCAAGTAGGAGATCAGGCAATGCACATGAAGCAGTTGTTTCGAGCTCGACACCTTGGTTCACTTCGGATGGCGTTGGGGTTCACTGCGATTCGACCGAAGTTGGATCCGCCTGTGTCCCGGGTGGATGGGCTGTTGCAAACCTCTCCTCGGTCGAGGAGGTGTTCATGTTATTCATGTCTGGCATCATCATTGGGCTCAGGAACCTGCTGGTGCAATCCCCGGCAGCCCCTCCTCCTGATCTTTCTACCGTTAGCCGCGTCGCGCGATGCAGTAGCTTCAGCAATCAGCTAGATTCTCGGGCGTCACCTCCCGATCGCGTCCTTCGCCCACAGCTTCTCTTTGATTGTGTCGCGCGACGAGAGCTGCACTGGGACCGGAGCTTGTGGCAACGGGGTCGAATCCTTCACCACAAACGGTTGGTCATTCTCTAATTCACCCTCCGCCAACCACATCCTCAAGTCCCAGGCTCCTGGAGCCTCGTCAATGTCCAAGCCACCCGCCCGCACCTGCGCGTGATGGCTCGCAAGGGCAAGCGCCGTAAGGGGGCTGCGAGCGAGACGGCCGCGACCAAGCGACCACGGACAGCCGCAGAACCACCGCCTCCTGCTACAACTACGACTCCAGCGCCTGGTGCCGGACGAGCGCTGACACATCCACGCGAGTGGTTCGACCAGAGAGTGGCGCGAGAGCTGTGGCTCCCCGGAGCGCTCACCGATGCTCGCCGCGGGACACGGAGCGGAGACGTGATCGATCCTCTCCTGACGTCATGGAGCGCCATCGCGTTGTCCCCAGTCGAGTCTGTAATGGAGCCTTCCGAGACTTTCTCAAGGCTGTGAAATCGTCCAGAGCACTGTATTTCGCACTCAAAGCGAGGAACGAGACGACCACTTTCCCGGTCATCGAGTTCAAGAGCAAACTGGCGCCGTCCGACGCGATCGAGATCCCCAAGCACTTGGTGCGTGTTGACCAGGATCACCGCCAGCCGTTGGTCCTCTTCTTCCCCAAGTTCTTTGGGTTTGATTCGAGCGGGTGGATCAAGATGAGCAAGCTCCGCCAGCCTCTTCCGCTTCTGGCCACGGCAATCCGACTTGAGCGCCTGCGGGAGGGAGACTACTGCCTTGGCATCCCTCGGCTCCACGCGTGGCCGTCGTCGACCACCGGCCGGGTCTGCGCCATTGCCTGTCGGCAGGGGCAACTCTGCTGGTCGTTACAGGCCCAAGACATTGTCAGAGGCACCTTGAATCGTCGCGCCAAATTTGAAACTGCGTGAACAGAGCCACCCCATCGACTGATCGGACAAGGCAGGAGTGTGGCGACCGCTCTTCGTGCCTGCTCTTGCGCTTGGTCAAGACAGGAATGCGCCGCGGGAGGTAGCTGGCTGGCGCGCGAGAGACCATGAAGCAGGCGGCGATCCCTTCTCCTGCCAAGGAGCGCGGCCGGCCACCGAGAGCGAGCGCGTACGGCCCACTAGTCTTCAAGTCGGGTGACAACAAGAGCTAACAATGCCTCTCTGTCTCGTTCGGCTTGCTAGCACCGCCGTGGAGTTCCCCGCCATCGCCAAGAAGCGCGGCAGGATCGACACGCGAACTGCTTCTCCAGAGAAGGTGAGGGAAGGATAGCTACTGTGTTGGCTGCCGCATTGGCTCACCATTGCATGGCACGCTGACATTGATCTCAAGAGTGCGGCAGCAGGTCGGTTGCCCAAGGTGTCATCCTCCTCTTCGGCATTCCCCCCAACTACCGCAACTATCGACACCGGAGAGGTGATCGAAATTTGCTCGTCTAGTGGAGCCGTGATTGCCTTGAGCTGACACTGGATCCCACACGCAGGAGCTTGAGGTGGTCAAGTGCATTCTCGTGCGAGAAGGATACCTGCAGCGGTTAGCGCGCGCAAGTGGGGATGGCAAGGTGAGCGGAGCGCACTTGGGGGAGACAGTCGACGTGCTGGACCTGGTACGCGTAGCGACGCTCGAGGCCATCGAGGCCGTGGTGACATGGCGAACGAAGGTCCAACGGCGCGCAGGAGGCGGGCAGGAGGCCGTGCCGTACCTGTGGAACGGGGTCAACTACCTGCTCAAGATTCCATCCGACCTCGAGTTCCTTGGCAAGCACGCGGCGCTCACGCAGTGGCTCGGCTTCACGCTCGAGCGCAACCCGTTCGTGCTGCCCGTGAACCTCGACTGCCGCGTCAAGCTGGGTGAGACGGTGTCACGCTCGCCAGAGCGACCGATGATCAATCGCAGCGATGACTCGAGTCGGTTCATCGAGGTTGGTGGAAAGCGAGCGTCAGAAAGCGCTCGCGTCGATGCAGCAACAGCAGCAGCCGCATGGGCACTGGCAGAGCGCAAGCGTGCCAAGAACCCGTACGAGACGCGCGTGGTGAACGACGACGAGCTGATCCCGACGGCGACGCTGTTGTCTGCGTCGAAGGGCAAGGACGAGCTGAGACCAGCGACAAGAGACCGGCGGCGACACCAGGCGAACGTGTTGCCCTCGCAGATCGGCGACCTCGACATGGCTCGGATCCAAGACGCTGAGGTGATCCTGTTGGAGGAAGAGGCGCGGTACGGGTGTCTAGCGCGCGACTGGCAAGGCCGAATTGTTCCGGCTGCGGAGGCTCAACGGCGTGCCGACATGGTGAACATGTCCGGAGACGCGTACGCCACTACCAACACCACAGTCCCCAGTCGCCAGGCCGAGGACGACGGCGGAGATCTGAGAAGCGAGTCAGGTGTTTCGCCTGTGAACCAGTTCATGACTGGCGGAGGGTCCGTTCTTCAGGACAAGCTCATCGCCAAGAAGCGCGCCGGAGCGCTCGGACCGATCTCCAAGCCTCACAACGCTATCCCCTCCACAAAACTTGGGTCGGCGGCTAACAACCACCTCCGTCGGCCACCAGTACGGTCGAGATCACGAGGCGCACAGTTCGAGGACGCGCTCGAGACGGAGAGGCGCGCACTGCAGCAGCTTGAGGGCGTCATGGACGCGCTGAGGGAGCAGATCGAGCGCAAGGAGATGGATGTTGCATACTTCGAGAGCATCCCGGGCCTCCAGCACCTCGGAGACGAGCTGCGCGAGTTGGCGGCCGCGTCAATGGCAGAGGCAGTGGTGTTGCGCCATGAGCTGATGGAGAAGCGCGCGGTCTGGGAGCGCAAGCGCGACAACATTGCACGCAAGCAGGACATCGTCGAGACATACAAGACCGCGCAGAAGTCCTCCGTCGATGACTCGGTAGGGCTCCTTCCTGTGGGTGATAGACTCCATGGTATGATGTTGACTGGATGTGGTACTGTGGCTTGCAGCGCCGCGCAAAGATCGACGCGTGCATATCCAGTGGAGGAGCAGGCGAGGATGGCAGGCCAGCTCGCTCCCGTCCTTCGTCGTCATCCCCAGCGTCCACACACCCAGCTACCGGCGCTTTATCCGCTCTAACCGTCGACGCGACTCGAGCTGCCGCTCATCAAATGGCGGTTCAGCATTTGTGCGCCACTTCCATTCAGGCTCAAGCACGTGGGATGTTGGCTCGCGCTGCCTTTGTGCGCATGCAAGTCGCGTTCGTGGTCGCCAGCACCTTCATCCAGGCAGGAGCGCGCGGGTTTCTGACCCGACGACGCGTCGCCAAGCTTTACTGGCAGCGCACGGCCGTCGTGGTGCTCCAGCGCGTAGCCCGCGGCATGCTTGCCCGTCTGCGAGTGCGCAAGAAGCGACTCGTTCTCCAAATCCAGCGAAGCGCGCGGGAGATCCAGCGCATCGTCCGTGGACGTCTGGGACGCATCCGCATGCTCCGAATCCGTCGGCTGTTTGCTGCTCGTTTTGAACTGGTCAGCGCAGTGATGGATGGGGGAGCCGAGCTGTCGATCTCGGCCTCCGACCTGAAGGAACTCGCGGCCGAGTGCGCCAAGATGGTGTCTGTCCCGGCCCTCGCGGGGGCTCCAGCGCTCGGTCGCCCGTTGTCTCCACTCGTGCTCGGCCTTGTGCGCGTCCTGATGCTTTTCACGAGCGACCGCGACAACGAGTGGGACGTGCCCAACGCAAGGTGGCGAAAGGCGTCGCAGTTTCTCGGCTGCTCTGCTTCGCTGCTGCGGAGGATGCAGAAGATCGGACTGGCCGCCAGCGACGCCAAGCGCCACGTCCGAGGGTCCGCGTTGGGGTGCTCGCTGTTGAACACGCTGTCGAGCGACCGAGCGTTCAACTTGCAGCAGTTCGAGGCGCTCCCGCGTGGTGCGAAGGCGGCGTGTGCCATCTTCCGGTGGGTCACAGCGTACGAGCAAGTGTCTCGGCTCCAGAGCGTGCTTCCAGACCGCGACTCCGCCTCCTTGGACGAAGATGGCACCTCGGACACATACTTCGTGGTCGCAAAGGAGCTGAGTGCGAGAGAGCGGACGCTCGAGAGAACCGAGGCGAAGGAGAATGAGATCCGAGAGGAAGCCTCGGAGCGGCGCTTTGTGCCTGTCGAGCTGCTGCCGGCGGTTGAAGATCCCGACAAGGCACCACGCAGTAACAGGTCGCGTGCCGTGCTGCTTGTCGTGGATAGAGATCTGCCTGCTCGAGCGAAAAGGAGTCTTCTGGGTCGACTCATGGCAGCACTTCCCGGTCGCTTCGTGACGATCAACCGCTGCCGAGATGATGTAGACAACGAAGCCAAGCCATCATTATCAGTGCGACCACGATCGTCCTCAACGACCGATCGAGCAAGAGAGGGAGTCAGGGGAGTCTCCGCGTTCGACATTGGCGCGATTCGCTCCGCAGTTGCGCTAGGTTACAGTGTCGTGCTGGAAGGCGACGTCGGACTCCGGGACCCTACCCAGCGCCAGTTCCTGAGCGCACTCGCAGCGGTCAAAGCTGCTGTTCATCCGCCTCCGCATTGCATTCTACTCCAAGGCTCTGTCCGGAATCGGCCGGAGCCTGACGACGACCGTGTTGATGGTTATCGATGTGAGCAGCGCACTGCAGCAGCGGACGCGGACTTGAAGTTGGCCATGGAGGCGGCGGCAGATTATCTGTTCTCGCTCAAGCAGCGCCAAGCGGCCAAAGAGATGATCGTGATGAGTTCTGCCAGCGACGACTATGCTGCTGAGGGGAGTCTGAAGGCGCCCGCCGCTCTCGTGATCGCCATGGAGGCGGTGATCGTGCTGTTGACACCGGGAAAGACCTACACCGGACCGACTGCGCAGGCTCCGGTCGTGAGCTGGCGACTCGCAAAGAGGCTACTGGCGAATCCTCGCTTCCTGCAGCTCAAACTCGCTCAAGTGCGCGCCGACGCCGTTCCTCGCGGCAATCTCGCCGCGCTGGATCGGTACATCAGTCACCCATCATGGCCCACTCGCCACCACGCTCTCTCTCTCCAGCTGCGCGCGGCAAATAACAACACTGACAGCGACGACCCCATCGGTGGAGCTCACCTTGTATCCGTGCTTGCGTCTTGGGTGGAGTCGATCGTGGCGCTGGCTCACTTGATCGCGGACGGCAACGGCATCGCTGGCGAAGTCACGCGGAGCTCACCTGTTCTCGGACTCTTCGGCAGCGTCGTCACCTACTGCAACGCCGGGAAACGAGAAGCGACTCGAGACATCGTCTCTGATGATCAAGAAGACCCTGTCCGCGATATGAAGGCGTCTGCAGAAGCCATCACGGAGGGTGAGAGCGACGCCACGCGGGAGCTACTGCAAGCCGCTCTTGCGGACGCATGCGTATATCGTGCAGCACACGCGCTCGACAACGGAGAGCGGTGCGTCATCTCGGTCTTCCACGACTGCCAGCGGATCTTCTTCAGCGCGTACGCTCCAAGTTCCAGCCGTCGGTGGCTCACGGCCATTTCCGAGTCGAGCATCGACACGCTTCTCTCACCTAACTCTCTCGAACGCATCAACACCAAGCGGCCTCCTGCCACGCGGGCCGAGCTGTACGATCGGCTGGTGCGTCTTTGTGTGCTGCAGTCTGGAGGCGGCGGTGTCGACAACGCACTGGTCAGCGACAACCCACGGCCACTGACTATGGGCGGCGCAAGCTTGCCAAACACAACAGACAACGCGGCTCAATTGGTCGTGCGACCACGCGCAGTGCGTCTCCTGCGGCGCGTCATGCGGGTTGGCGGGTTCCTCGTGACGCTCACGCTCTCCGAGCTCTCGCGCGGCCGCGTCCAAGTCGATGCGTTCGTCCACTGCAGCGACTTGACTAGCGGCGTCTACAGCGACGGACATCGGCGCTTGATCCCCGCCAACAGCGTGGGCGGTTCACACACCGTCGTGGGTCTCGAGGGTATTTTGGAGCGCTTGAGCGCCGACCGAGCGCGCCGTATTGCCTCCGTGTCACCTCTGCGGTTGGCCAACATGGTGCTTGACCGCCTGCACATGTTCTACGCGCTGCAGAGCCGCTCAAAGCGGTCAAACCAAGGTGCTGTCGTCTCCCGCAGGATCCCAGCGGTCGTTGCTCACCAATTGCTGGCAATCTGCGCTCCGGAAGGAGTCCGTGGTCGTGAATTGACAGTGAGGATCCGCGTCCGGACCAAGGAGGTGGCCCCCGGTCGCGTGCTTGTGCGTCGTGCCGTGTGGTTACCACGAGACTCCCAGTCCGGCTGCTGTGGCAAGGACACCAAGGAGCTGTGGCTACTCTCGGTCGTGGAGATGCACTCCGACCAGTCGTTCGCAGCGCAGCTGTACCATCCCAAGTCGAGTCGGAGGCTGGCAGTGACGCTGTCTGCTCGCGACATGCAGGACTTTGTGCGGATCTCGCGGTTCACGAGTCCGTTGCGCCTGCAGCGAATCATCGCCAGAGTGTTCCGCTTCACCTTTAGCGACGAAGACGAGGAGGAGACGGAGGACGAGGACGAGGACGACAGCTACAGCGACGATGGAGAGGCGGCGCTGGTTCCAAAGCAACTGACCAAGCGTATCCATCCCGTTGCCAGACGCCTGGATGGTCTGGTCGTGCGCCGTGTGCTTGCGCGCTTCCCCTCCGCGCTGCGGCATGAAGCGGCCCCACATCAACTGGTTAGCAAGACGACTAGACGCGTCCGCGTGTACGTGCAAGTTGAACCCTGCGAGGTGGACGCGGTGGAACGAGGACTCCTCTTCCGCGTCTACGAACCCGAGACGTGCGAGGAGCACGCGCTGAAGATCCGCGACTGCGAGATCGAGACGTGGATGGTAGAGAACCAGTCCTGGGCGAGGGCTTCGACCGAGCAGCGAGCTCGGATCAGTCATGAACTGGTTCGGTCGACTTTCGAGTGGTGCGGAGGCCACGACGGTTCTGGCTGCGTGCGTGCGTGGCTTCCCAGCGGCGCCATTGCCTCTAGTCGTACGTCTCGACAGCTCAAGACCGGACCAAGCGTTGCGGAAGACGCGAGCGCAGCGGTGTGCAATGATTCGACTAGTGCAGACGCCCAAGTCGCGACGTCATGCATTGTGCTCCTGGATGAAGACGAACCGGAGCGAGACGACGTGATGGTGGATGCAGACTACAGCGCTCCGCGACCGTCCAAGTGGTGCTTCCACTACAGCAAGGAGGAGCTAGTCCACCACGGGACGCACCGCGCGAACGGACAGCTGCTGGTGGTTCGAGTCCTGATGAAGGTCGTCATCCGCGAGCGACTCGTGCCTCTGATACCCAAGGACCGCATTCTCCAGGAGGACGCGCTTGTGATCACCTTCCGAGTCTACCACCCGGCGACCAGCAGCCACACCACAGTCGAGATCAACGGCCGCCGCGAGCTCCGCGAGGTCGTGGGGCCGGACCAGGCCTCGCTCATCTCGTCCTCAAGCATCCGAGAGCTCATAATCCACATACTCGAAGCGCGTGCCGAGGTGCAGCTTGTCGATCCAGACATCGAGACCCCGCCGTCGACGGTGCCGACAACGGCGATGATGCGGGAGCACCGAACCCGCGAGCAGCACAAGCAGCGGCGAAAGCTGCGGATCGTGTTCTTGAGAGATCGGCTGTACGCCAGGCACAAGGCGACGCCGATCACAGCCTCGTTCGAGGGCGACGCTGAGGTGAATGCGGTCAAGCTCATCGACCACGCGGCCGACCGGGGTGTCAAGGTGCTGTCGCGGGCCAAGGTGCTGGCTGGCTGCGGACGCGTGATCCTCACCTTCTTCGACGTCGCGGGCCGCCATCGCCCTGGGTCAGCCGACTCGAGGCGCCGATGGCGGGCAGACGCGTACGTGTGTGCCACGAGCGAGCGGCTTTCGCTCGTGCTCGAGCCCGCCGACCTGCTCCACGTGGTCGGCGACAGGACGGAGCTCCTGCTCCTCGACGCGGCCGACGCAGAGCCGACCGAGAGCGGCGAGGAAGCGCGACGGCAGCTTCAGCGAGAGCTGGCGCTGGTCGTGATCGACCACGTAGGTATCGAGCAGCGGCGCGACGGACGCAGCAGTCGGCTGTTCCTGAGCGAGTACTACCTGCCGCCGCCTCCGTCTTCCAAGCGTCAAAGCGAGACGAACAAGACGGAGCGCGAGCTCGTATTCAAGGCAGTGCGCGCCGTCGAGGACGCTCAGGTGGTCCTGGCCGTCTATCTCGTCCAGTCGACGGACCCGAGCGTGCAGGTCGAGCTGTACGAGCCGCGAACCAGCCTCACGAGCTCGCTCGAGCTGCCGCTGCCCACTCTCGCCGCCATGTTCGGCCTCTCCGAGACCCTCGCCAGCTCGCTGCTCACGGACGACCCGACAGCGGTTGCGGGGCTCTCTCGAGCTGCCGTGATGGCGCACATCAGCGCCTTCATCCGCGTGTCAAAGTTCGCCGGGGACCAGTTGCACCTGCGGCTTGACGAAGGGGAGGCGACCGTGGTGCGTCCGACGCTGCTCCTGGACCCCGAGCAGGCTCGGGCGTGCGTGGATCGGCTCGTCAGCCACCGCGGAGACCAGGACAGTGTCGTTCGCGGCGTCATCGAGCGCGCCGTAGCATCCATGCGGGTGCTGCAGCGGTGGGTGGGGCCGACCGCGGGGCTCGACGGCCGGTACCTGTGCCTCTGTCTGCACCTGATCGTGGTCCAGGACGAGTGCTCGCTGCTGTGCTCGGCGTACTCGCCGATCGCCCAGGCCGTCGCGACGGCGTTCGTGGGCACCGCAGATCTCCGTAGACTGGACGTGGCGCTCCCGTCGGCCTCGGAGACGTCCATGGATGCTGTGGCACCTGATCTCCTGCAGCATGTAGGCCGCTTGCTCCGTGTTGAGATGGTGGAGCAGGTGGAGGACGGACCGGAGACGGAAGCCGAGTCGGAGGTCGCGGTGAGGAGCAAGTGGCGACTGCGAGTGCTTGTGGAGTCCTAGCAGCGCGTAAATATAGCCGTCAGGAGATCGCTGGTGTTGGTTTCTCGGTTGCGGCTGGTCGAGAGTCTCGAAGTGGTCATGGCGGGTCCGAACGCCGCGCCGACGCCGGTGGAGCCGCTGCGGGAGGAGGAGGAGGGCCCTGGGGACGAGGAGGACGCGCGCGCCGAGGCCGGTCGTCTGCGCGCCGCCATCTCCGAGGCCGTCGAGCGGCGCGACGAGTTCCAGCAGCGCAACCTCAAGTGCGTGTGCAAGCTGTGAGTCTGTGCGTTGTGGCTCGTTGCGCGTGCTGACGGCGACGTGGACAGGCTGCAGCGCAAGGCAGCGGCGCTGCTGCTCAAGATCCAGGAGACGAGCGCGGCGGGCGGCACGGCGAGCGAGCCCGGGCGGCGGGAGGACAAGAGCTCGGCGAGCGAGAACACGAAGCGGTACCTCGAGTGCCTGCGCAGCGCGCACGAGGTGCGCGCGCAGACGGCGAGTGCGCAGGCGCAGTACGACAAGGTGGCGCTGGAGCTGCAGGCGCGGCTGGACGACAAGGAGGCCAAGGTGAGCGAGGTGCAGGATGCGTTCCTCGAGTTCAAGCGCGAGGTGGCGCGCAGCGCGGAGAACCTGCGCACGGGCAAGCCGATCCCGGCGCGCGTGATCAGCCAGTTCGAGGCGGCGGAGCTCAAGAAGGACCAGGAGGTGGAGAAGGTTCGGCTGAAGCACATCAATCTGCGCACGCACCTGCGCAAGCTGGAGCAGCAGCTGCACGCCAAGGAGCAGCTGGCCGAGGGGCTGCACCTGATCGACTTTGAGCAGCTCAAGATCGAGAACCAGACGCTGAACGAGAAGATCGAGGAGCGCAACGAGGAGCTGCACAAGCTGCGCAAGAAGACGACGAGCACGGTGCAGGTGCTGACGCACCTCAAGGAGAAGTTGCAGTTCGTGCTGGCCGACAACCAGACGCTCAAGCGCGAGTCGGCCGCGCTCGAGGAGGCACTGAGCGCCAACCGCGACGCGCTGGCCAGGGCCAAGAAGGACCGCGACGCGCACCGCCAGCGCGCGCTCAAGCTGCGCAGCAAGGACGGTTTCGCGGCCTCGGCGGCGCTCACGGACGACTTCGCCAAGCGCGAGGGCGACCTGGAGGACCTCTCGCGCCGGCTGGCCGAGCTGCGGCAGCGCCACGCGTACCTCGTCTCACGGACGAGCTAGTCGCGCGGTATGAAGGATCCTGGGGAGTGAAATGGCGTGGCATGGCTCCCGGGGCGTCTATTGGCGGCTCATCGCTTCTTAAAGCCGTACTTCTTGCGCTCGTAGAAGAGGTCCGTCTTGGAGGAGCCGAGGTTGACGATCTTGGGGCACCCGTCGCGGTCCTTCTCGAGCTGCGTGCACTCGCGGCAGTAGTAGGCGTCCGAGACGCCCGGGCCGCCGCAGATGACGCAGCGGCCGGCGTACGAGCCGTAGTTGCACTCGTCGCAGACGCGCACGAGCGTGCAGGGCCGCACGTACGAGTCGCAGATGACGCACTTGCCGTCGTCCTTCTCGCACAGGCGCCCGATCGCCACGCCCGGCTGCTTGCGGCACATGACCAGGTCCGGGTGGTGCTTGGCCATCGTTCTTTGAGGTCGTCTCTTCTTGGTCGGCTTTCTTGGTGGTGGTGTTTGTCGGTCGGCGACTTGTGGGAAGGAGCGCCTCAAGGGATTGGTGGAAAGTAAGGCTTCTAACGCCGCGGATTGGAGGAAAAAGGGAGAGAAAATCCAGGAAGGGGAACAGTCACTCTTTGATGACAAGTTGTATAGTGACATGCGTGAGGAAAGCGGCGGGGCGAACGACCGCACTTCAATTCATTTTGAGCCCTGTGAGGTCTAGAAATATTCCTGGTAGAATGAAGCATCGAAGTCAGCTTCAACGATAAATAGAGCCCTCCAGGCACGATTCGAATCAATTGAGCATCGCTCTGGCCGTTTCGCTTCGCGCGCATTTCTATCTGTTCAGCAAACGAACAAGATTCAAACGATGAGCTCGACGTGGATTGGCCAAAATACAACTTCAAGCTCTCCGATTGGTCCGTATTCTACTTGTTTTATACTTCTTCTTTCGATTAAAACAGTTTGAAACACTTCGAAAGCATGTCGCCCCTCCCTTGCTTCTTCCTCGTCCAGCATGTGTGGGTGCCTCGTGGAGAGGAGGGATGACCTGCCCGCATCGCTGGGGGGCGGTCTTGGCGAGGGCCAGTTTGGCGTTCTGTATGGTATAGTTTATCCCGCAGTCTCCGATTTTGCTCGAGTTGAGTATACCGCATAGAAAAGAGCAAAGAAACCCCGCACGCTCACGCCTGAAAGCATGGAGCCTCTTGGTGCCGCGTCGGATCATGCAGGGGCGTCCTGGGGGGCGCTCAAGGACGGCAAGAAGCGCAAGCGGCTGCAGAAGAAGGCGCCGGGCGCGCCCAAGCGCGGCAAGTCGCCGTACATCTTGTTCTCGATGGCCAAGCGCGAGGAGATCAAGGCGCAGCTGCCCGAGAACGCCAAGGTGACGGACATCATGCGCGCCATCGCCGACGCCTGGGGCAAGATGGGCGACGAGCAGAAGGAGCCGTGGAAGCGCGAGGCCGAGACGGACAAGCAGCGCTACGAGGAGGAGATGGCCAACTACGACGGCCCGCTGCGCGTGCCCAACAAGCGCGCCAAGAAGCACCCAGACGCCCCCAAGCGCGCCTCGTCCGCCTTCCTCTTCTACAGCCAGGTCATGCGTCCGCGCATCAAGGCCGAGCACCAGGACATGAAGAACACGGAGATCTCGAAGCAGCTCGGCGAGGCTTGGTCCAAGGCCACGGACGAGCAGAAGGCGCCCTTCGTCGAGAAGGAGAAGGCCGACCGCGCGCGCTACAAGCGCGAGATGGAGGAGTGGAACAACTCGAAGGCGGCGCGCGAGTTTGCCGAGTCCACGCAGCAGTACTCCAACTACGGCGCCATGACGGGCTTCGACAACATGGCCTACCCCACCACGTACTCGGCCACGGAGGTCTAAGCCGCCCGGCAGGCTTCCCGCCCGCCGGCTCGCTGTTGAGGCGACGCGCCGACGAATGTCGCTGCTGCGGCGCTCCGCCGTTTTTATTAATGCATTCAAGGCCGAGGAGGGGTCAGTCGGCGGCGGGTGGGGCAGCATGTCGGTGGCGCCTCCGCGTTGTGTCTTCCTCCCCGGTGAATCATTCCCCTCGACCCGCGTTCGGCCGCTTTTGCCTGCTCCCAGTCGTCGTTCGTGCGTGTGTCGGCCGTGCGCGTCTGGTCGGCGCAGCCCTCCGCCTCGCTCGGAAGGCGGGCGCTCCCGCCGGACACCGAGAATGAATACACGCACTTTGCACTTGTGACGTCACGCGCTTCTTTCCAAGTCCTGATCGCTCACGACCCGTGCTCCATTCACAGTCGCTCGTCTTGGTGTCCGAGCCAAGGCGTTGAAGTTGTCCTCCATACTCAGTCCAAGACACTCACCGCTCCTCGTCCCTCGTGACAAGAAATGCTCCGTGACGACACTTGGAGAAACAAAGAGAAAGCATTACATTCGTTGTTGTCACGCGAGTGACTAAATCGCGCGGGTGGGGCGCTCCTCCGGCGCTACCGGCTTGAGACCGCAGACGTTCGACCGCCGGCTTTAGGCGCTCGAGAGCGCGTCGACGCCCGGCAGCACCTTGCCCTCGAGCAGCTCGAGGCTGGCGCCGCCGCCCGTGCTCACGTGGCTCACCTTGTCCTCCGTGTCGAACTTGACGCAGCACGTGGCCGTGTCGCCGCCGCCGATGATGCTCGTGGCGCCGCCCGCCGTGGCCTGCACCACGGCGTCCATGACGGCCTTGGTGCCCTGCGCGAACGCGTCGAACTCGAACACGCCGGCCGGGCCGTTCCAGACGATCGTCTTGGCGCGCAGGATGGCCGTCTTGAAGGCCTCCTGCGACTGCGGGCCCACGTCCAGGCCCATCCAGCCGGCGGGGATGCCCTCCTCCTGGGTCACGACCTTGTGCTGCGCGTCAGCCGCGAACTTGTCGGCAATCACAAAGTCCGTCGGCAGGTGCAGCTGCACGTTCTTCTCCTTGGCCTTGGTCACGATGGCCTCGACGATCTTGGCCCCCTCGTCGTCGTACAGCGAGCTGCCGATCTCCATCTTGTTGATCACCTTCTTGAACGTGAAGGCCATGCCGCCGCCGATCACCATCTCGTCCACCTTGTCCAGCATGTTCATGATGAGCTGGATCTTGTCGGCCACCTTGGCGCCGCCCAGGATGGACACGAACGGCCGCTCCGGGTTGTCCAGCGCCTTGGCGAAGTACACGAGCTCCTTGTCGAGCAGGAAGCCCGCGGCCTTGACCGGCAGGTCCACGCCCACCATCGAGCTGTGCGCGCGGTGCGCCGTGCCGAACGCGTCGTTCACGTACACGTCGCCGAGCTTGCTGAGGCTCGCGCGGAACGCCGCGACGCTCTCCTTGGAGGCCGTCACCTTCTTGCCCTCGGCGTCCTTGCCCTTGCCCTCCTCCTCCACGTGGAAGCGCAGGTTCTCGAGCAGGATGACGCTGCCGGCCGCCGGGCTCGCGCACGCGGCCTCCACCTCGGCGCCCACACAGTCCGACAGGAACGTCACCTTGCGGCCGAGCTTGGCCTCCACGGCGGCGGCCACAGGCTTGAGCGAGTACTTGGCCTTGGGCGTGCCGTCGGGGCGGCCCAGGTGGGACATGAGGATCACAGCCTTGGCGCCGTGCTCGAGCGCGAACTGGATCGTGGGCAGCGCCGCGTCGATGCGCTGCGTGTTGGAGATGGAGCCGTCGGCCGCGAACGGCACGTTGAAGTCCACGCGCATGAGCACGCGCTTGTCGGCGACGTCCACGTTCTTGATGCTGAGCTTGGCCATGGTGGTGGTCGGGGCTGGAGGGGGAGGGGTGGTGGAGAAGGAAGAGGCTGCTGCTGCTCCGGGTGCGAAAGCGGGAATGAGCCGCAGCCAACGCACGCGCGACCCGGGGCTCGAAGGATCGAAGGATCGATTGCTCCCCCTCCGGCCCAAGAGAAAAGATCGGCTTGGTTGGAGCCCATGTATGGGCCTCAGCATAGCAATCGGCGGCGGGTCACAAGAGGTGAAAAAGATTCGCGCGGCGAGTGACGGGACGGGGAAGCCGCCCCCTTTTCACAGCGGCAACTGTCGTATGCAGTGCCAAAGGACATGCATATATACATTCATTATAGTTTATAAATGAAAGAATTGTACATAGTAACAGGGAGGCTATTTAAGAACGCAGGACGTGAAAGTAAGGCAGCAGTGCCGCAAACGCCGCTTGGTGACACTCCGCGGTCACCCCCGCGTCTATGACGTCAAGGAGCAGAAACACGCGCGCCTGGCACCATGTTCGTGGTACATCCGCGTGTCCCACCGATTGAACCGGTTTTCGAACCGGTTGCTTATCATCCCACCGGTTCGATACCGGTTGCACAGCCAGCAGAGGGGGGAAACCCGCTCCGGGTTCCCCCCCAAAGCGGACCCGGACCGGCTTGCAACGTGGCTTGAAGCGAGGAGAGAACGCCCGTCGTGTGCTCGCCTCCCTTTCCATACTGAGCGCAAGTCTTCCGCCGGCTTCGTCGGGGCGGAAGGAGGCGAGCAGAAGAGAAGAGACAGGCGGCCGGCAAGGCAGACCGAGTCCAAGCCGGCGGAAGCGAGCAAGCGGCCGAGCGATCGCGCGACCGACCGACGAGTGAGTGCGTGAGTGCGTGAGTGCGTGAGTGCGTGCGCGTGGCGTCGCGGCCCCCGGTCTCTGTCCGTCGCCTGCGTTTGCGTCGGTCCCGGCCGCAAACAGCGACCGCCTCGCGGGGGGAGAAGGAGAAGAGGGAGAAGAAGCGGGAAGCCGATAGAAGCAGCGGAACCCGGCGAGAGAGAAGAGATGGCGGGCAACGGACGCGTGGGGGTCATCCCCTCGAGCGCGCTGCCGTCCTACGACCGGTTCACGCCGCACAGCGGCGCGCCAGTGGACGTGTCGAGCCTGAGCGTGGCGCAGCGGCTCGTGCTGGAGAACAAGAAGCGCGTGCAGAGCTCGCTGCGCCGCCGCAACACGCAGGAGGTGCTGGCCGCGCTCAAGGAGACGCCCGTCGAGGTCGGCGCGCACATCTGGGTGCCCGACCCGGAGCGCGTCTGGCGCGTCGTCGAGGTCGTGCACTTCGACACGGACCCCGAGAAGGGGCTCGTGCTCACGGTGCACGGCCGCTATGGCCGCGAGAAGATCGACCTGCGCGACATCGGCGACATCTACCGCGTCAACCCGCGCGTCGTCGACGACATGACCAGCCTCTACTACATCCACGAGGCCGGCGTGCTCGACAACCTGCACGCGCGCTCCAAGCCCGACCACCTGCGCCCCTACACGCTCATGGCCAACGTGCTCGTGGCCGTCAACCCGCTCGTGCGCGTCGTCGAGCCCAAGGTCGAGGACTACATCAAGACGCAGATGGGTGACCGACCGCCGCACCCGTACGCCATCGCCGAGGTCGCCTTCCAGCAGATGGCGCTGCGCGAGCCGGCACAATGCCAGTCGATCGTCATCTCGGGCGAGTCGGGCGCCGGCAAGACCGAGACGTCCAAGATCGTGCTGCGCTACCTCACGTCGCGGGAGCACCTCATCGCCCAGGCCAACCACCAGGAGGAGCAGGACATTGCGCAGGAGCTGGACAAGCGCCTCTGGGACACGAACCCGATCCTCGAGGCCTTCGGTAACGCCAAGACGCTGCGCAACCACAACTCGTCGCGCTTCGGCAAGTTCATGAAGCTGCAGTTCCAGCCCAAGACGAACGTGCTCGTCGGCGCCTTCATCGAGACGTACCTGCTCGAGAAGTTCCGCGTCGTCGCGCAGATCCCGGGCGAGCGCAACTTCCACATCTTTTACTTCTTGCTCTCGGGCGCCACCGACGCGCTGGCCAGCGAGCTCAAGCTTGAGTCCGTCAACAACTTCGAGTACCTCAACCAGAGCGGCTGCGTCTCGGACCCGAACGTGGATGACGAGCTGCTCTTCGACGACGTCGTGCGCGCGCTCGACACGGTCGGCATCGACTCGGCGCTGCAGAAGCAGGTCTGGACGGTGCTGGCTGGTCTGCTGCACCTCGGTAACATCCGCCTCAAGGACCGCGAGACGGCCGAGGGCGATGCGGGTGAAGTGACGAAGGAGGCGGAGCGCTACGTCGCCACCTGCGCCTCCCTGCTTGGCGTGGACTCCGGTAGCTTGATGCGTGTCATCACAGAGCGCGAGATCGCTACGCGCGGGGAGACGTTCACGATCAAGCGGTCGGCTAAGGAGGGCGGCTACGTGCGCGATGCGATCGCCAAGTCCATCTACAACAACTTGTTCCGGTGGATCCTGTACAAGATCAACCGCTCGCTTGGCCACGGCGCGAGCTCGTTGCCGTTCATCGGCGTGCTCGACATCTTCGGCTTCGAGTCGTTTGAGGAGAACGACTTTGAGCAGCTGCTGATCAACTTTGCGAACGAGGCGCTGCAGGCGACATTCAACCAGCAAGTGTTCATTGCCGAGCAGGAGCTGTTCACGGCGGAAGGGATTGACGTGGGAAAGATCATCTGGCCCGATAACCGCGAGTGCATCGACCTGATCTCCATGAAGCCGAACGGAATCCTGCCGCTTCTGGACCAGGAGGCCAAGATGCCGCAGCCGTCCGACGAGAAGTGGAACGCCACGCTGCACAAGACGCACGCGAGCCACCCGCACTTCCTGGCGCCGCACGAGAAGGACAAGAAGTATGTCTTCATCATCAAGCACTTCGCGACGCGCGTGCCGTACATGATTGGCAACTTCATTGACAAGAACAACGACACGATCCCGAAGGACCTGGAGGACTTTGTCATGTCGAGCCAGTCGTCGCTCATCAAAGACATGTTCTCAATCAAGATGGACAGCGAGACCATGGACGCGCCGCCGGCTTCCAACGGCAGCCAGCAGCGCAACAAGGTGACGGTGTCGGCCAAGTTCTGCGACCAGATGAAGGAGCTCGTGGACACGCTGAACGCCACGCGATGCAACTTCATTCGCTGCATCAAGCCAAACCCGACCATGGCTCCGGGCATCTTCGACCATGGCTACGTTGTCGACCAGCTGCGCTGCACGGGTATGCTTGCCACGTGCGAGCTCCTTAAGGTCGGTCTGCCGACGCGTGTGTCGTACGAGGAGATCTGCCGCATCTACAAGCCGGTGCTGCCGCCTTCGGTCGTGCCGCTCTTCGGTCCGTACAACGACCGCACGTTCACGGAGGCGGTGCTGTGGTCGTTCCGTGTCGACCCCGACGCCTACCGCCTCGGTCGCACCAAGGTCTTCTTCAAGACGGGCAAGATCGCGCTCCTGGACGCGCTGCTCAAGGTCGACATGAAGAAGATGGGTCCATGGATCGTCGCTCGTCTGCGCAAGTGGCTCGCGCGTCGCCGCTGGCGCTACGCGACGGCCAAGATCATGGGCCAGCGCGCGTTCCTGTGGCTGTACGAGTACACAAAGAAGCGCAAGGCCGCCATCGTCAAGATGCAGGCGGTGATGCGCATGTTCGCCGTGCGCAAGCAGTTCATTCGCGCGCGTAACGCGCATCGCAACATGCAGCGCCGCAAGGCACTCGCGCGCAAGCACTTCAAGACGGCTGTGCGCGCCATCATGGCTGGCAACGCGTTCCGTCAACTGCTCGAGCAGACCCGACTGCGCATGGCTGCGGTACGTTGCCGCGTCAATACTGGTTGGTGTAGCGTCGTGTTGCTTGGGAGCTAACGGATTGATGTTCTCCCGACTGTGGCTACTTCAGGAACTTGCCAAGAAGAACGAGGCCGCCGTGAAGCTGCAGGTGCGTTTCAATCGACTTGTGGTGTTCAGCATGCAAAGACCGCGGTGCTGACGAGCTTGTTGCTATTACTCTCATTGTGTTAGGCCATGGTCCGCGGTCGCTTCGGCCGAAAGCGTGCGCAGGGACGGCGCAACCAGATCGCAGACGAGAAACTGCGCAAGCGCCTGGCGGAGGAGGCTGCGGCCGCCGAGCTCGAGCGCAAGCAGTCGGCCAAGAAGCGCTGGCACACGGCGTACTACGTGATCTCGGCGCAGCGTCACTGGGTGCAGCGCCTGCAGCACATCCGCAAGGCTCGCCTCGCGGTCGAGGAGGCCAAGCGCCTGGCCGAGCAGCAGCGCCTCCTTCAGCTCCAGCGCGAGGAGGAGGAGCGTCAGCGCCAGCTCCAGGCGCAGAAGGACGAGGAGGAACGCCAGCGCCTGGTGGCGCTCAAGCGTGGCGGCGCGGCCACCACGATCCAGCGCGCCTACCGCAACGCGAACTCTCGTCGCGAGGCGAAGCGCGTCGCTGCCATGGAGCGCGCGCAGTCGACGGCGCTTGCCGCTGCGCTCGCGGCGCAGGAGGCCGCCCAGGCTGCCGAAGCCGCGTCGCTTGCTCACGAAGCCGAAGCCGACGCACTTCGTCGCCTCGGCGCGTACGACGACGCCAAGCGCGCGTCAATGGCTGGCACGATGGGCACGGTCGGCACCGCTGGTGCACTGGCCACGCCTGCGATCGCCGGTACTGCTGGTGCGATCCCTGCGCAGCTCGGATCGGTCGAGCCGCTGCAGGCGACAACGGGCCAGGCTGGCCAGATCGGCGCGGTGGGATCGGTCGGCGTCGCCGGCGCGATGGTCGGTCAGGAGGCGCTGCAGAGCGCGGACCTGAGCTGGATGGCGCAGGACAACGCCAAGATTGAGGGCGAGGCCGTTGCGGGCGACGCGCTGCGCCAGGAGCAGCTCGCGCAGGCGGGCCGCGACCTGTTCGGCGAGGGCGGCGAGATGCCGCAGGGCCCGCTCATGTCGGCTGACGATGACAACCTGGTGAACCCGGTGCACAAGCTGTACGAGTTCCCGACCGGCCCGCCGATCCCGTACAAGGGCGGCATCCTCACGTGCACAATGCTGGGCCACCGCAAGCAGCAGGATGAGAACTGGGGCGACGAGTACACGGAGTACGTGGTGCGTGTGACGTGGGGCCGCGACATCCTGGAGCAGTCCAAGACGGCGTGGCTCGTGGGTGGTCGCTACAACGACTTCAACGCCCTCCACCAGGAGCTGAAGGCCGCCGCGTCGGGCCGTCGCGGCAAGCGCGCGCCGTGGTTCCCGCGGTTCCCGAAGCGCCACCCGTTCTCGTCGATGATCGGCAAGAACCAGGAGGAGAAGTTCATCATCAAGCGCGAGAAGGAGCTGAACCGGTACTTGACGCAGGTGCTGACGCAGATGCCGGACGCGCTGCTCAACATCCACCTGGACCGGTTCCTGAACCTGACGCTGCGCATCCAAGACATTTCGGAGCGCGAGGCGTACGCCGAGGCGCGCAAGCGCTGGGAGGAGGAGGAGCGCGAGGCGCTGGCCAACGCCGCGGACGCCGAGCCGCTCAACGACGCCGATCTGCAGGAGGTGGAGCAGCTCGTGCACCAGCTGCTGCAGAAGATCATCTACGCCGCGGGCGACGTCCGCCAGGACACGGAGCTGCAGGAGATGATCCACGCCGTCAAGGTGCTGCAGCCGCGCGTGGCCGCGTCGGCGCAGATCGGCGGCAACGTCAACGTGGAGCTCATCCCGCTGGCCATGCAGCTGCAGGACGACATCCAGGACGCCTTCAACCAGTACAACGACACGCTGCTCGCCATCCGCCTGGGCCAGGACCTCAACTAGGCGTTGAGGCTGGCTGGCGTGAGGCTGCTGCCCGGGGGACGACGCCCAGGGGACGACGCCTCCCTTTCATTTCTTTCATGTTGGACTGACTTCTTCCCCGCTCCTCGCTCGAGCACTCGGAGAGTGCGTCGACGCCGACGGAGAGGAGCGGGACCAGCAGCGCGGGCCTCGAGCCGCCCGCCGCTGCCTCCAAGCGGAACTTCCAAGCGGGTCGCGCGGCGCCTTCGATCGAAGAGGGCGCCTCGGCGTCGGGTGCGCGCTCGCGCCCGCCGCTTCCAGTCGCGCGGGCTCCTCGCCGCTCTCGTTTCGGGCCGGCCGAGGTCGTAGTGGGTCGCAGACCAGCGGCCGAGAAGCAGCGCAATAGACCGGATCGATCCGCCTTGGCCCCGCTCGCGCGCGCGTCTGTCGTGTCGGCCCCAGCCCGCGACTCCCTGCAGTGGGCCCTGTCACGTGGCCGTCTCACCCTGGACTAACCCGTTGCGTCCGCAGGTGCCCTGCCCCCGAGATGCTGCCGCTCGCTGCGCCGCCCGTGGTGCGTCTCGCTATGACACATGGGGTTCAGCGCCGACTGAGATCTGACGAGCACCGTACCACTCTACTGCCCGCTTGACAAAATGATACGTGACTCAGCGGGTGCGGGCGTCAGTCACGGCGGACTTCAGTCCTGGTGGACTGTCGGACTCGCCGCTCATTGCCCGACTCGACTCGCCCGCGTGAGCCCATGGGCGGGGCCGACGAGGACCCGAGCGGACCGGTTGAGGTGCCGCTGCTCGGCGGCCACCTGGCCTGCGTCCTGCTGGGCCACCGCTGGCAGCGCCGAGACGCCGACAACGCGCGCGACCACGTCGAGTACGTGCTGCGCGTCTCCTGGCGGCCGCCCGACGCCGCCGCCCGCGCGCGAGGCAGCAGCCGCGGCAGCCGGCGGCACTCGGCCAGCAGCACGCGCGCGTGGCTGGTCGCGCGCCGCTTCCGCGACTTCCACGCGCTGCACCGCGACCTGCGGCGTGCGACCGACGCGGACGCGGCCAGCAGCACTTGCCGCTCGCTGCCGCGGTTCCCGTCGCGCCACGCCGTCGCCTCGCTACTGCTGGGCCGCAACCGACGCGACGCATTCGTGGCGAGTCGCGAGCGGCTGCTGGAGCGGTACCTCGCTGCGCTGCTCGCCGCCGACCCCGGCGTGCCTGACGAGCCCGCGGTCGACCGCTTCCTCGAGCTGTCGACGCGTCTGCGCGGCGTGGCGGGGCAGCGAGCGACCGCCGAGAGACGGCCGAGCAAGGTGAACCTGGGCAGCAGCATCGGCGGCTGCCAGCGCGCCGACAGCCACGTGGAGGGCGAGCGCGAGGACGAGGACGAGGGCGACCAGGACCTGCAGAACGCCGAGTGGCTCGACTACCAGCTCAAGCTGCGGCTGATGGAGATGGTGGACGACAGCGACGCCTGCATCGAGCGCGGCGGCCCGGCCAGCGACCGGCTGGCCGCGCTGCTCGAGTCGGTCGAGCTGCTGCGGCCGCCGCTCAAGCAGGCCGCGCGCGACCCGCGGCGCGTGGCGCAGGCGACGCGCGTGCTCAAGAAGCTGGCGGACTCGCTCGCCATCTTCCGCGAGATCCGGCAGCGCAGCCGGCGGCGCGCCACGCGGTAGGCGTCGCGCCACGCGGTAGGCGTCGCGCTGCGGCCATGGACGGACACAAAGCTACAGCGAGCCTCGTTGAACGAACGCGAACCTCTTGCCTCTTGTTGCTCCTCTCCTGCCGCTCCCGTCACTTGGCCGCTGGGCCCTTGAAGCCCTTGGCGACGAGGAACATCTCGGTCGACTCCTGGCGCGAGGCCTGCGGCTTGACGCCCCTGACCACCTCGAAGCGCGCCTTGAGCTGCGCGCGGAAGTCCTCGGCGCCGTCGCAGCGCAGCACCTTGGTCGCCAGGTGCCCGCCGGGCCGCAGGAACAGCTCGGCCATCTGCAGCGCGTTGTGGCACAGCCGCAGCTGCGCCTGGCTGTCGGCGAAGAAGTTGCCCGAGAACGACGGCGCCATGTCGCTGAGCACGACGCTCGCGCGCCGTGCGCCGAGCAGC
>JAADYB010000294.1:0-26440 GCA_023338075.1 Phytopythium litorale
ACGACAGCGACACGAGCACCGCCAGCATGAACACGAGGAAGACGTCGCTGAGCACGATCATCCAGCGCTCGCGCGGCGAGTAGATGGCCGAGTACGGATTGAAGTGGCTGTGCGGCTTGTCGTGGTACTTGGCGGGGCCCGAGGCGTTGACGAAGAGGTAGCCGAGCCAGCCCGTGAAGACCATGAAGGCGATGCGGTAAAGCTGGTACAGCGGCGAGTCCTCGAGGCTCTCGTTCCAGTCGGGCGATACCTGCGAGCGCGTGACGGGCACAAACACCTCGTCGTTCTCGCAGCTGCCCGTGTTCGAGTGGTGCTTGCGGTGCGAGATGCGCCAGCTGTGGTACGGCACGAGCAGCGCCGAGTGCAGCACGAGCCCGATGAGGTTGTTGACGACCTCGGACGAGCAGTAGGCCTGGTGGCCGCACTCGTGGGCCACGACCCAGACGCCCGTCAGGTAGCTGCCCTGGAAGAACCAGTAGACGACCCAGAGCGCGTAGCGCGCAGCGGTCGGCAGCGCCAGCGCCTCTGAGTCGATCCAGGACGCGGCGTAGAAGAGCGCGGCGCACGTGAGCAGGTTCTTGACCGCGTAGTACGAGGACGTGAGGAACGACCGCTCGAAGCAGTGCGGCGGGATGGCCGCGCGCAGGTCCTTGATGGAGAAGTGCGGCAGCGCCAGCGGCAGCGGCGCCGGCGCCCCCTCCACGTGGCGGTAGCCGGCCTCGGCCAGCAGCCGCTGCGTGCCCTCGCCCTTGGCGGCCTGCGCGGCGGCGGCCTCGGCCTCGGGGTTCAGGATGGCCATCGCGTGGGGCGGCTCTGGGTCTTGGCTCGGAGGCGGCTGGGGGGGACGCGGGCTCCCGGCGGCGAAAGCGCGAATGACCGCTGCTCAGGCGAAGGAGGAGAAGAGAAGCGCGAGCCGCGAGCCGCGAGCCGCGCCACCACCACCAGCAACCTGAGGCAACCCGAGGGCGGACAGACCGATGGACAGACCGCCAGCACGCGCGTGCGTTTGCGTGCGACTGCAGGGCGGGCGACGAAGAGCGAACCCTACCGCCGAGTCATCACCCTTCAACCGAGCCCCCATCGTGGATCGCCCCGCCACACTTACGACAGCAGCGCCGCTGAGTGGTCGCGCGCACCGCATCACGAACGTCAGGCGCCGTGCAGCCATGATGTCACGCGCCGTGACCAAGGTGGGTGGTGGTGGTGTGGTCCTACATCAAATCCGCAAAGGACGTATTGGTAGTGTTCTTTACATTCAATAGAACATCACAATGTTGTGTGATGTATTTTGTTGTCTCTTACAAATATCAAGTCAAAAACGCTCGAAACCAATTCCACGGATTCTCGCCAATTATCGGCCTCCCGTCAAACTCCGAGCTCCGAGCCTGCTTTTTGACCTCCCATCGCTTATGCGGAACATACGGGATCTCGACGCGGATTGGCTGAAACCCGGTTTTCGCCCTTTCCCAGCCTGACCTCGATCCATGGATTTGTCACTTTTTTGTTGCCCCACGATTTCTTCGAAAGAATTGCATGCAATATGCCAGGTTCTTGTGGAAATATGTACACATTGGTTTCGACAGGTCAATGGTGTTCTTAATTGAATCAACCTTCGATCCAGGATATTCCACATCGAGAGCCTCGCTTGAGGAGTTCTTGCAGATCAAAATACGCGGATTTCTCGAAAATCGACGATCCGAGGTCGGCCGCGACATACAAAGATCAAGTGATGATTCTCATGGTGCCCACACGAAGCAAGTGCAACGAGGACAAGACGAGAGTTCTTGGATATGCGTCGGTCCTTGGAGCGCCAACGCCGCCTTGGACGACGCGATCACTCACACACCTGCCTGGCTTGGTGTCTCGGCTTGGTGTCTCGGCGACGAGTCGCCCCGCGGAGGGAACATGGCGGGCAGCGGAAGGCGTGGTGCACACACACGGAGCTGATCACGTGTCGCGCGAGCGGGGAAAAGCCTCGCGGCGTCGGCGGTGTATGGAGCGCACGGCCAGGTCATTGAGCGCGTCGCTGTGATGCGGCGCGGGGGGCGAGGAAGCAGCGCCGTCTCCAGGTCGCTGGTGACCAACAGCAAGTTGCAGCTGCACGCAAATAGCCGTGTCCTTCATCTTGTAGCAGATCTCGTGGGAGCCAGGAATCGGCGCCACACCGCCGGGTCTCGTTGGCCAGCACGCGTAGCCACGCGCCACCAGCAGGCCGCTCTCCTCGCCCACACTCGTTTCCACCACGTGCACGCACTGCTGCTCAACGCGGAGCGATGCGTGCGACGCAGTCCGGGCCTCCCACCCGTTCTCGAGCGTGCCGGTTCCTGGTGCCGTTGTGGTGGATGGCCGGTCCTCTGACGGTGCGGCGGACTGATCGACCGCTGTGCCGAGTGGCACTGGAGCAAGTGCAAACGGTGGCGTCGCCATTGCCACCCACAGCATGCTGAACACGACTGTCAACGTGGACGTGAAGAGCGGCAACGGCGTCGCGACGAACGTGTATGCTCCGAGAAGTTCTGCAGCGTCGACGGCGGAAAGCATGGTTGTCCCGGGCGGTTCGTCCGTCAGCGGCAGCAGTTTGTCGATCTCTCTGCTTCGTCGATCGATGTCAGTGGGAGCTTGACGGTCCGCCGTGACACGAGCGAGTCGATGGTCAACAAGTCGGTGGGCGTCGGCACGAGCAGCGTTGCGGGCGGTAATGGCACCAGTGGAGTCGTGTGTCTTCCTAGCGGCTCTGCATTAGGAGGTGGTGCGTCTGGGTCGTTGGCGCTCGTGTCTGGTGCGTCGACAAATGCGTTGAGTAGTCCGATGACGGCGTCTGGCGGTGCTAGCAGTAGCTCCAGTGCTGTTAGCTCGTACAGTTCTGTGTCGGTGGCGATGCGAATGTCGTCCCGTTACCGGCCGCTCCTCGCGCGCTTGATGGCGACGGCGGACAGTTCCGTAGCTGCAACGGCTGGTGCGGGACAATGGGCGAGCGGAGGAGTGAAGAAAGCCGCGAGACGCACAACAGCAGCAGGTCGTCACCCCACCAGTGTGTCATCATGCGCATCAAGAAGTCGGGGTTCCCTGCATACATTCTTCAAGACAAACTAATTTGGCCACGCAGGATGGGAGGAGTTGCACCTCCCGCTCACTCCGGAATTTGCCACCTTGGGAAGAGGGGAGGGATTGTTGCGAGAGCACCACCAGCGGAAGGCGGCGCACAGATGACGGCTGGAAAGGCACCCGCGGTCGGCGCCAACTCTCTGCCAGCAGCTGCGGTGGCCGACTCGGTGCGCCGTGTCAACGCGGGAGCGAGGCGCGCCGCTGACGTCGACGCGCGGGATCCGGACGGCGAGACTGCGCTCATGCGAGCGGCGCGCGAGGGCAATCTGGACGAGGTGCGGCGTCTTGTGGGCGGCGGCGCGGATGTCAACGCAGTCAAGAGCGACGGTGGGACGGCACTGATGGCGGCTGCCGCCGCCGAGGACAACCTGGATACGGTGCGGCTGCTTGTCGACGCTGGCGCGAATGTCAACGCTGTCAAGAGACACGGGGAGGCGGCGCTGCTCGTTGCTGCTGGTCGCGCGGGCAATCTCGACATTGTGCGTCTTCTCGTGGACGCGGGCGCGGACGTCACTGCTGTCAAGAGCGATGGCGCGACGACACTGATGCTGGCTGCTGGTTGCCCGAACAATCTGGACACTGTGCGGTATCTCGTAGACACGGGCATGAACGTCAATGACGTGAAGCGCGACGGCAAGACGGTGTTGATGTTTGCTGCGCACTCGGGCGATCAGGACGCGGTTCGGTTTCTCGTGGACGCGGGTGCGGACGTCAACGCTAGGATGGACGATGGGCGGACGGCGCTCATCTTTGCTGTCGGTCGAAGCAATGCGGACATTGTGCGGTGTCTTCTCGGCGCGAGCGCGGACGTCAACCGCAAGACCGGCGACGGAAAGACAGCGCTGCTGATTGCTGCCGCTCGCCCCAACAATGTGAACATCGTGCAGTGTCTTGTGGACGCGGGCGCCGATGTCAACGCTGTCAAGAGCGATGGCAACACGGTGCTGATGTTTGCTGCTCGCTCCGGTGGTCTTGGCTCTGTGCGGTGCCTCGTGGACGCGGGCGCGAAAGTCAACGCGGTGAGCAACATGGGCGAAACGGCACTGCTGTTTGCTGCTGCTCGCTGGGGTGATCTCGAGAGCGTGCGCTGTCTTGTGCACGCAGGCGCGAACGTCAACAGTGTGAAGACAGACGGGTCGTCGATACTGCAGTTCGCATCTCGCTCCAGCGATGTGGACACTGTGCGATTTCTTGTGGAGACGGGCGCGAAAGTCAACACGACGAACAGGTTTGGCGAGACGGCGCTGATGTTCGCTGCTCTTCGCTGGGGCGAGCTCGACACTGTACGGTTTCTTGTGGACGCGGGCGCGAACGTCAACATCATGAAGAGTGACAAGTCGACGGCGCTGATGTTTGCAGCTCGCTCAGGCGATGTGGACCTTGTGCGGTGTCTTGTGGATGCGGGAGCGAATGTCGACATTGTGAACACCTATGGCGAGACGGCGGTGATGTTCGCTGCTCAACGTTTGGGAGACTTCGACATTGTGCGGTGCCTTGTGGACGCGGGCGCGGATGTCAACATTGTGAGGCGCGGTGGGGGAGAGACGGCCCTGATTTTCGCAGCGGATCTCCCAGACAATCTGGATGCTGTACGGTGTCTTGTGGACGCGGGTGCGGATGTCAACGCTAAGAAGAGGGATGGGAAGACCGCGCTGATGGCTGCTGCTGGCCGCCCAGGCGAGCTGGCCGCTGTCCAGTGCCTTGTACATGCCGGCGCGAATGTCAATGCCAAGGCCACTGACGGAACGACAGCGCTGCTGATTGCAGCTGGTCGCCCAGGAGATCTGGATCTGGACACTGTGCGGTGTCTTGTGGACGCGGGTGCGGACGTGAACGCTGTGAAGAGAGACGGCAAAACAGCTCTGATGTCTGCTGCTGCTTGCTTGGGTGGACTGGACATTGTACAGTGTCTTTTGGACGCAGGCGCGAAGGTCAACGTATGGGCCGTCAGCGGGTCCTACAATGGGTGGACGGCTCTGCATTTCGCTGCAGATATCCTGGGTAATGTGGACTCTGTGCGGTGCCTTGTGCACGCGGGCGCGGATATCAACAGGAGAGCCGCCGGTGGAAGGACAGCGCTGATGGTTGCTTCTGGCAATCTGGACGTGGACGCTGTGTCATGTCTTGTGGATGCGGGTGCGGACGTCAACAGTCTGAAGACGAATTGCGAGACGGCGCTTATGGCTGCTGCTGCTCGCTCAGGAGGTCACAACGTTGTGAGATGCCTTGTGGAAGCTGGCGCGGACTTCAACGCCAGAGCTGGCAATGGGTGGACGGCCCTGATGTTTGCTGCTGAAAGCTCAGGGAATCTGGACACTGTACGGTGTCTTGTACACGCGGGTGCGGACGTCAACGCCAAGGCCACCGAGGGGAAGACGGCGCTGCTGATTGCAGCTGGTCGCCCAGGAGATCTGGATCTGGACACTGTGCGGTGTCTTGTGGACGCGGGTGCGGACGTGAACGCTGTGAAGAGAGACGGCAAAACAGCTCTGATGTCTGCTGCTGCTTGCTCGGGTGGACTGGACATTGTACAGTGTCTTTTGGACGCAGGCGCGGACGTCAACGCGAGGGCCAGCAACGAGTGGTCGGCTCTGATGTTTGCTGCTGATATCCCGAGTAATCTAGACACTGTGCGGTGTCTCGTCGGCGCGGACACGGACATCAACGCGGTGAAGAGCGATGGGACCACAGTGCTTATGTTGGCTGCTGCTCGCCCGAACAATGTGAGCATTGTGCGGTGTCTTGTGGACGCAGGCGCGGACGTGAACGCTGTGAAGAGCGATGGTAACACAGCGCTGATGCTTGCTGCTCGCTCGGGCGATCAGGACATTGTGCGGTGTCTTGTTGATGCGGGCGCGGACGTCAATGCTGTCAAGAGCGATGGGGCGACGGCACTGATGATTGCTACTGCTGCAGACAATCTTGATGCTGTATGGTATCTCGTGAACGTCGGAGCTGATATCAGCGCCAGGGACGCGAACGGCCAAACAGCAATCCTCATTGCCACACAGCACGACCATCATGACATTCTGCGTCTACTGCAACTGTGCGCGAAACCAGCCTCAATGACGGTGAATGAACACGACGAAGCGAACAGCACACCGACAGGTGCAACGGCAGCTTGGTTGGTATCGCCGTCCGAGGTCGATCTGCTACGGCCGGTCGACACAACTGACCTCCGGAGCGAGTACCGAGCCAAGTGGTTGGACACAGACGTGGTTGTCAAGCTGTTCATGCCCGATGCCTCCCCTACGAGGTTCGAAAAGGAAGTGGCGATTTGGCATCAGCTTCGCCATCCAAATATCCTCAAGCTGTACGGCGCGTGCAACCGCGGCCATCACTTGTTCGTCCAGGAATTTGCAAGCAACGGGTCGGTTGTCGACTATCTTCGGAGCTGTCACCGTGTTGGTGGTCGTCGCGCGACTCCGTGGAAATTCCTGCACGAGGCTGCGCTGGGTCTGGCATACCTTCATGAGCGAGGGATCGTCCACGGCAACCTTCGCGGGAGCAACATCTTGATCGGGAGCGATGAATTGGCGAAGCTGACCAACTTTGGTGTCAGCACGTCGGCAACGAGCAACGCATCCGGGGTCGAGACTTCTGCTGCTCGTTTCGTATCGGTGCGCTGGCAAGCGCCGGAACTATCGACAGCTGGAGTGGCGTCGTTCGCGTCCGACGTGTACTCGTTGGGCCTGTGCATCGTGGAGGTGGCGACTGGGGAGATGCCCTGGGCAGGGAAATCGAATTCTGACGTCCAGTGGCAAAAAGAGCATTGGAATCCCGAGGACGGCCCAGGTTATGGCCCCGCTGAGCTGAGCGCGGACGTGGCGAGCCTGGTGGCGCGAATGTGCTGTCGCAGCCCAGATCGACGTGTGAGTGTGGCGACGACGGTCCAGCTGCTCGAGCACTTCGCAGTGAGCGAAGCTACAACCGATCGTGCAGTCCAGCCCGATCCGGAGCCGCTCATGGACTTTGAGACGTACTCGAAGGGTCAACTCGCTCGAAAGTGGGCCGGCATCGACAGGACATCTCTCGACGGACCCCACCAGCTCGCGTATGACGATCTCGACAAGATCTTCCGGCGACTACGAAGATCAAACGAGCCGCAGCCATCGAAACTCCTCGAGGCCTTTCATAGCCTCTTCAACGACTTCATCCGTATGATCGACACGAGCTCCAACCAGAACCGGGTGCTTCGCTTATTATCGACCCGAGCGACAGTAAATGACTTGTCTAGGTTCCGCCGTCGTGTAGAAGCACTGTGGGCAATGCTCGGTGGCTCCAGTCGCTCTGGACACGATCGTGAGAGCAAGTGGGAAGAGCAGCGCGCAAAGCAGCTCGAAGTGTTCGTGTCGGAGGTATCGCAGACCACCCTGGTGCTCCACGAGCTTGAGACCGAAGAGGATCGAGACACGCTACTAGCTGTTCTCAAGTCGGAGATTGATGTCCACGCGAGTGCCTACTCGAAGGCCCAGCTGTCAGCGCTACGGAAGGCGTATGACGACTATGCGGATCAGTCGGCATCGGACGTGGTGTCAACGACGTCCACATGGTTTTTGCCGTGGTACGAGCTGGCCATCGACCAGATGAGCACCATTGGGAAAGGTGGCTTCGGTGAAGTATTCCTAGCGCGCTGGCTCGACTCGCAAGTCGTGGTGAAGCAGGTGAATGTGGGGAACCCAGCAGGTGATTTCTCCGGGTCGCTCGCGTCAACCATCAGCTATCCGTTGTCTTTTCAAGAGAGCGTGTCGCGAACGTCGGCGTCGTCCAACCCAGCCGAGCGCAAGAAGATACGGGAGATGTTCGTGCGCGAGGTGGAGGTTTGGTTCGGGTTGAGCCACCCGCACATTGTCCGTCTCTTCGGCGCCTGCCACGCCGGCACTCCGTTCTTCGCGTGCGAGTATGCCAGCAACGGGTCGCTCGACAAGTTCCTGCGCAAGCACCCCGACGAGATCTGGCAGAAGCTGTACGAAGCTGCGCTGGGTGTGCAGTACCTTCAGACGAAGGGCATCGTGCACGGCGACTTGAAGTGCAACAACATCGTGGTTGGCGCGGACAGCAAGGCCAAGGTGACGGACTTTGGACTCAGCTCCGACTCGATGCTTCAGGGCGGCGACGCCGGGCAGCTAAGTGGGGCGTGGCAATGGGTCGCGCCAGAGTGTTTGGAGGACGGGTCGAGTCGCCTATCGTTTGCTTCCGACGTGTACTCTTTTGGCATGTGCATCGTGGAGGCGCTGCGTGTCGTGGAGACGACGCGGGCCGACATCGAGCAGCATGGCCAAGTCCCGCTACCGTGGGGAGACCTCGAGAACCCGATCGTCAAGTATCATGTGGTCCGGAAGAGACAACTGCCGATGCGGCCGGGGATTGCTTCGGCTGGTCAGTGGGATCTGGTCGAGCGAATGTGCGCTTACGACCCGGCTGAGCGCATCAAGATCGGCACGGTGGTGACCAAGTTGGCAAAGCTTGCGGGCGATGCCTCTAGCGATGTCGGGGGTCTGGAGTCTATGGGTGGGTCCGTGTCCATTGCCGACACAGTGGCGAACGTCGTCGCGGAGATGAAGAAAGCAGGGACCGACCGACCGCGCGACTCAGCCTCGCAGAGCCTTGAGACTTTGTATCGCGTTTACGACTTGCTTTGGGACCGTCTCGAGCACTTGTCGTCGAAGATCGCCGGCGGCGTAGACGACCCCGAGGACCTTCGCCAATTGGTCGATACCGCCCAGAGCCGCGCAAGGCAGATGGGGACTCGCCGAGGCTCGGAGACGCCATTTTTCTTCACGGAGGCGGCGCTCAAGGGCTATGCGCTCCACCGCGGGCTTGACAAGATCATCGAAGCCAACGGCTGGGTCGTCTCGGGCGACGATGAAGTTCACGAGTGGAAGTCAAAGCTTGGCCTACACGGAGGCGAGAGGGAGCGACGCTGAGGAGCGGCGTGAACCAAGACGCCGCCGTCGACGGTCGTTTGTCAACTGCTTGGAACGTTGGCATCCCCAACAGATCGCTTTGGCGAAGCATCCGTAGGGGCAAGCCCATTTCCGAGTGTGGGAGACCAGCGCGCAGGACGAAGACAGCACGCCCAGAGCAGTTTCGAGGTGAGGCAGGTCTCGTTATGATCATGGTTGCCTGGTAAGCACAAGTCATACACTCCTGGTGGTTTACTTGCCATGTGCTGCTGCACGCCGCTTTCGAGGGCGTCATTTGAGTAGATGAATGCCCACCGGCGGCTTAGCTGCTCGAACACCCGTGTACGAACATCTCGGAGCGCTCCATGCCGTGGCTGATGATGTGGCAGCGACGTGAGACGAGTAGCTCGAGTGTGTGCGTGACATAGTGGCATACCAGCGCCGCTACCCGAGCTCGGTGTCAAGGGTTCGACAAGCGCAGCCGAGTCACCTGCCCCTGTTACAACAGGCGAAGCGGCGTTCTTGAGGCTCTTCGCCGAGAAATACATGGCAACGGCGGAGAAGGTGCTGGCAGGCGGCGTGTCATGAAAGGCTGATGGGGTTGGCTTTGTTGAAGTTCACATAGCTGCGATGAAGGCCTGCGGACGGGCTGAAGAGTCCGGCGACCACGGCGACCAAGAGCCTGCAGTACTCGATCGCCTTGGCCCCCGTATCGAAGCACTCCTTGACCGAGCAAATGCGACGGGGAGATCAATCTCCCTTTCACACACACACCCGGATGGTCGGCCAGTAGTGGTGCGGAAGCAGAGTTGGTGCTCAAGAAGCCTGCAGGCAAGATGAAGCGCAAGCGTCAGCCTGGAGATAGCGACGCTGACGAGTCGGACAACCAGCTGGACGACTGGAAAGGCCGCATGCACGTCTGGGGAAGGACCAAGCGCACAGTGAGTATCGAGATCGGGGCGTTAAGCTGATGCCAGGCGGCTGGGTGTTCAAGACGAGCAAGAAGAAGAAGAAGGAGACGAAGCAGAAGCAGGCGTCGTCATGTAAAATGCTGCTCTTGACCAAGTTGAACGACACAAGGCAGCCAGCAGGGTTGATGGAGCCCAAAACAATCCGTCGGCCCAAAACGCACTGTGTTGGGCCATGTCGGTGCTCGCCGGTCCGGTCGGGACCGTAACCGCGTGACGCGGACCGTAACCGCGCGAGAGAACCCGACTGAAGGCGCTCTATTCGGTAACTCGCGGTCGTCCGTCTCACCGTTTTGGGTGGCTGGGAAGTGAAGGCCACGCCGACGCGCGGGCATTGGCGTCCGGTTAGTTCGGTTCTTTAGGTCTTTCGGAAGCAAAAATGTCGTCCACCGGTATCGCCGTGGGTTTGAACAAGGGGTTCCCTGTCAACAAGAAGCAGGTGGCCCCGCGCCCGGCCTCTCGCAAGGGCGTACGTGCAGCGGCTGCGATCATGGCGGGGCGGGCGGCGGCAGCAGGCGACGGACAGGACACTAACGCGGGCGAACGTCATGTGGTGGTGTGGGGCAGCGCGCCGGCAAGAAGACGCAGCTCGTGCGCCAGGTGGTGCGCGAGGTCGTCGGCCTCATGCCGTACGAGAAGCGCATTCTCGACATGATCAAGAGCGGCGGCTCCTCGGCGGAGAAGCGCATCTACAAGTTCTCCAAGAAGCGCGTACGTGGAGTGGCGGGCTAGTGGGCTGCGCGCTGCTGACTGCTCATGCGCGCTCGCGAGTGATACTAACGACTCGCTACTCGGTGACGACAGCTCGGCACGCACCGCCGCGCGCTCCAGAAGCGCGAGGAGATGAAGGCGTACTACGCCGCGCAGCGCGCCAAGCAGGCCCACGCGTAGGCGCCAGAGCCTCCTAGCCGACGATCGTTCCAGGGACCGCGGGGCCTCGAGGACGGCAGCTGGCGGGCCGCGCGCGCTGGCCCCTTCCAGGCCGGCGTGCGGTCCCCGCCGGAGTGAGCGACGGCCGGCGCCGGCGCCTGGGGACACGGCGTGTCTGCAGCGCGCCGACGCCCGGCCGTCTTCATTATTTCGAAATAAAAGGATCGCGAATCACTGCTTCAAGCCCCACGCCGCGCGCTGTGAACCGTTCTCCGTCGTGTCGTAGCAGGCGGCGGCGTGCAGCAGCAGCAGCAGGCAGCAGGCGGAGCAACAGCGAGCGCAGTGGACGGCGGCAGGTGATAGACGACGGGCAGCTCTGCTCCAGCCTGCCCAACAGGACGCGCGAGTAGGACGCGAGTGACAGAAGGCAGAGCGGTGCGTGGCGAGGTGGAGGCGCAACAGGCTGTCGCGGGGTCCGTCCCATCCTCCGCGCGATCCTCAAGCGTCGCAGGGTCGCGTCCCGCTCGTTTGACGCGGCCTTGAAGTGCCTCTCTCGCCCGCTCCCGCGCCGTTTGAAGCGCCGCGCAATTGCTCGGTCTGGCGCCTGCGGCGGCCGCGATCCAGAGCCCGCCCGTCCTGCCGCCGCCGAGATCATCTGGCTGCGCGCTGTCTGCTCTCCGCCCCATGCGCCGGCCGTATTTATAGCTGTCGCGCTCTGCGAGCATGGTCACCGCGGTATTAATACGCGCGCCGAGTGCTGTCCCTGGCGTCCTGAGCGCGCCGAAATAGCCGCCGCGGCCAGGACGCGAGGCGCGGACCAGGCAGGCGCGGCGGCAGCTCGCGGGAGCCGGCTCGCGCCTCGGCAGACGCTCAAAGCAGCCAGCAGCAACTCGTCCTCCACCGCCGCCGTCGTCGACGTCTTGGCGCCCCGGCATCTGGCCAGCCCCCGCTCGACACCTGGCGGCGCTTCAAGCTGCTGCGCTCGCCCCGCCAGCCGCCCGTCATTTCGCACGCGCCAGCCGGGACAAGATGGGGCTGCTGGCCTCCGAGCACAAGCGGCGCGCGCTGCTGCACTCGATGGCGGAGCTTGCGCGCCGCACGGGAGCCGGCGCCGCCTCCAGTAGCAGCAGCAGCAGCAGCAGCATGCTTGCCTCGGCCTCCGCCGCCACCGCCAGCTGCAGCGAGCCATGCAAGGGCGAGGCGTCCGGCGAGTCGTTCCCGACCATCTTTCCCTCGGCCACGCCCATGGCGCCGCCAGTGAGCTGCTGCCCGACGCATCCGTCTGCCACGCCGCCGACCGAAGGCGGCCGCATACCTCCTTCGCTCGCTCCCCGGTCGATGCTGGGCCTGTCGACGTCCGTGCCCGACCTGACCACCATGGAGACGGACGACCGAGTCGGAGGCCACCGGCGGGCTACTGACCCGGGCGAGACCGCGGCGCCGGCGTCGCCCACGAGCGACACGTCGACGGACGAGTCCATCATGTTCGCTGTGGCGCTGCTGCGGCGGCTGCAGCAGAGCGCCGAGGCCAGCGCGCAGGGCGAGGCACAGGTGAAGCGCGATGAGGTCGACCAGATCCTTCAGGGCTTCTCCAAGGCGCTCGAGTCCGTCTCGACCGCGTGGGACGAGCAGCGGGTGAGCTCCCGCTGTCCCTGCCGGGCTGTGCCGTGCTTGTCTTCTAACGCTGACTGGCGCACAGGTCGAGGACGCCATGCAGAAGCTCTTCCAGTCGCACGCCAACGTGTTCGATGAGAGCATGCAGAACTTCTTCATCCAGAACTACCTGCATGAGTCCGACTGCGCCAAGACCTTCCGCACAGCGCTGCGCCGCACCAGCATGCTGCGCCGCTGCCTCCTCGCCATGTACCCGACCGAGAAACACCAGCGGTCGCTCGCCGCCAAGCGCTGGAGCGCCGCCTTCGCCCACGTCACGCAGAAGGACTCGACGATCGACGCCGTCGACGACTTGGACGTGCGCGACCCGGCCAAGCTCCAGGCCGTCAAGACTGAGCTGGCCAAGCTCCACTCGTGGCACTTCAACGTCTTCGTGGTTGCAGACGCAGCACCCACGCAGGTGCTCACCATCGTCGCCAAGACGCTGCTCGAGCAGTACGACTTCAGCTGCCACTTCCGAACGTCCAAGGCGCGGCTCTACGGCTTCCTGCGCCAGTACGTGGGCTGCCAGCTCGCCAACACCCCGTGGCTCGCCGACTGACCTCGCTGCTGCACCACACGACAGGATCGAGCAAAAGTATCACAGCCACCCGTACCACAACGGTAAGTCCGAGCATCCGCCTTCAACGGAGTCGCTCGGTCACCTTCTCACACTCTCTCGATCGTCGTCTGTAGCGATCCACGCGGCTGACGTGACCCAGACGATCAACCACTTCATGAAAGTGGGCGACCTCGGCACCTGGTTCTCTCCTCGGACGAAGTGCGCCGCCCTCATCGCCGCCATCATTCACGACGTGGTACGGAGTCGAGGCACCCGCACGCTCTTCGTCGAGTCTCTCGCTCACTGCCGTCGTCTGCCGATCGATCGCAGGGCCACACGAGTTACACCAACAACTTCCACATCGCTATAAACGACGACCTGGCCGTCCAGTATGTCTACCGCTCGCCGCTGGAGCACATGCACTGCGCGCTGGCCTTTCAGCTGCTGAGAGACGCCAACTACAACATTCTCGACGGACTCACCAAGATCGAGCAGCTCGAGGTGCGGCCGTCTCATAGAAAATGGGCGTGCCACTCGCACTGACGGCGAGTTGCCTGGTCTCCATGTCCTTCAGGTCCGTAATCTCATCACCGACATGGTGCTCGCGACCGACAACAGCGTCCACTCGTCGTACCTTGCCAAGCTGGAGACGCTTGTCAGACGGTGAGTCAGCTCGCACTGGCTGCTCGTGTATTCGTGTCAATGGCCTCACCTTTAGTGCAATTGTCGTCGCCAACAGAACTCGAGACGAGGCTTGGAAGCATCCGGACGCCGATGACGAGAAGCTGCTCCTTCAGGTCTGTGCGTGTATTGCTGCTGCTGATGCTGCTGGCTAGAGCCATTGAGAGGATTAGACGACTCACAACCCGCTCACCTCGCCGACGTAGATGGCGCTACACGCGGCAGACGTGTCCAACCCGTCCAAGGCCATGCACATCTACAAGCGGTGGGCAGACCACATCAAGGACGAGTTCTACCTGCAGGGCGACAAGGAGCGAGAGCTCATGCTGCCCGTGAGCGTGGGGTACGACCGAAGGAACCCCATCCCGATCGAGAAGATTCAGGCCGGCTTCATCATCGGCATCGTGCGTCCGCTCTTCTCCGCCATGAGCCAGCTCCCCAACACACACCTGGACCATTGCGTCGCCCAGCTGGACGAGAACCTGGCTCACTGGCAGCGAGAGATCGAGCGCAACCAGCCCAAGCCGCCCGAGGTCGACAACTCTTGATTTCCACTTTTCCTTCATCGGTAGGTCCCCGCATCTTCGTCGATGGCTGCACCGAGTGAGATTGAATCGCTCGCGCCGAGTGGAAGCGTCCGCAGCCATCGAAACAACTATGAGCTAGTTTAGCACAAGCACAATCACAGGGAGGTTTTTATTTACCTATGGTGTCGGTGCCGGCGCTACGCCGCGCCATCGTCTTCGTTGCTGCGCACGCGTTTGTTTTTCGGCTCCTCCGTGTCCTCTTCCTCCTCTTCCTCTTCCTCCTCCTCCCCGAACTCCGCACTCTCGGTGGCTTCCGCCCCGGAGTCCGTCGCCCGCTCTTCGTCAAAACCCATTCGTAAGTCGGTGGCGTGTGCCGAGGCTTCATCGTGCAACGCATTCTCGTCCTCCTCGTCCTCTTGGTGACCCTTGCCCATTCGGTTCTCGTTCATCTGGTCCTGAATAGCCTTTTGGTTGAACCGGAAGTCGCGCGACTGCCGCAATTTGCACCACGGACTGAAATCTCGCTCCTGCAGTCGGCGCATGCACGAGAACTGTGTGAGATCAATAGCAACGAACCGAGCGACGCAATGTCCCCTCACCTTGCACAGCTTGGAGAGTTTGATCAGGGTCAGATCAAACTGCTCCATCTGGAAAATGACGTCGGGGATGAGCTTGGACTGCGCTGCTGTCGGCGCACCTGGGTTCTTCCTCGACTTGCCCGCCTTGGTCGCAGTCACTCGCTTCGCTTCTTCGTGGATGCAAGCAATAAACTGGAGAAGCACGGGCGCCAACTCACTGGCCGTGCGATCGAACAACCGCTGCAAGTACTTTGGCAGCGTCGACTCTTTCCTGCGGAGTTTGCACGTGATCAACGACACCAGCAGCTTGTACAGTCGGCCGATCAGGCGAATCACGCGCAGCGACAGCGCAGCCTTCTTTAGCTCCATCATCGCGAACGGCATGAAAACTCCGGCGAGCTCAAACACCCGCCGGCAGTACCCTTTGAACGCTGCGTGGTACTGCATCGCCGAGTTCTTCATGTCGAGCGCGGAGAACCCGTTCTCGTCCTCAAACGCCTGGAGCAGGTTGACCTCTTCCTCCTTCATCTTGAGTGCTTGCCGAAGCTGCTGGGAACAAAACTCCTTCACCCGCGGCTCCAGGTCCCCCATCGTCTGCTCTGCCTTGGTCAGAACCGCACCCGCGACGGTGGCCACGTTCTTGTCGTCTAACATACCCAAATCCAACCGTTCGTTGAAGTTGACGCTTACAACCGGGAAGGGGATCTCGGGCTCTTCGTTGGTGTTGTGGAACAGACCGTTCGCGATTTGTAGTGCCATCGAGAAGTTCATGGTCTGCTGCGCTTGCGGCCGCAGGAAAAGCAGCACCATCTTCTCCAGCAGCTTTTGCGTCGAGAACTTGCGCCGCGTGAGTGTGCTCCTCATCCAGATCTCGAACCGACTCAGGACTTCAGCGGGCAACTTCAACCACACTGTCTTGATAATCTCGAGGACCGCACTCGCTTCATCCACCAACTCCTTCCCGACGAGACTGTCGAACAGCGTACAGAACTGGAGGGTGTACTTCTCCAGCCGAACCGAGCAGGAGGCACGTCCAAAGTCGTCTTCTTCATCGTCGTGGCCCGCATCGAGACCCCCGGCGGTTGTGCGGAAGATGCTGGCAATGCAATCCGTCGCTTCCTCCATCGATCGTGTCATCCAAAGCTCCACAACAACTCCAAACGTTCGGAGGCTCGAACACCGGATCCGACGAAGTCGGTCCAGACGCTCGCGGTCATTCGACCCTGCCCCTCCACCTCGCGTACTCGTCTGGTCACTCGAGTCGTAAAGGCTGCTGGCGATCCTAAAGAGTGCTGGCGCAAGATGGTCGATGAAAGCCTTCGAGTCGGCGCTCAGGGAAGCTCCTCGAGACAAGAGCTGAAAGTCCCCGACGCTGCTGTCCTGGACGAACCCGACAGCGATCAATGCCCGATCCAACATGAATAGTAGCAAGTGCTCTTCGTCTTTGGTCAGCGCGAGCGGGTCGTCCTCGACCTTCCTCATCGCTGCATCCATGAAAACGACGATGCTAAACGGCGTCAGCAAGTGCGCGTCCTTTGCACCTGCATGCTCGCGGAAAACCGCGCCGTTGTCGAGCGTTTCTTGGGTGGAAGACGCAAACCGGTCTGTTTGCTTGTCGCCCTCCATCGCGCTTCGCTGCTTGCCTTTCCCTGCCGGCCGTCCTCTTTTCCGCTCCGACTTGTTGCTTCCGTTCTTCGACACACCCTCGGCGTCACCTTCCCCGAGCCTTGAACTGATCCATTGATACAAGTGCAAGTAGTGCGCAAGTGCATCCCACGAGAGCTGGTCCAACCCGCCGGAAGGAGCAGCCGACACGACCACCCAGTTCATGCACGACTCCAAAACCTCGCTCAGCAGTCGAGCCAACTGCCGATTGGCTGCGCCGTGAGTGTTGTGCGGCGCGAACGACACGTGCTTGTCGAGGTCGAAGTCGGTGATCTCGCACCGCTTCATCCTCTCCATCAGCACCGATACGTTCTTGTCGATCACACCGAAGGATCTCTGCGCCGCAGGAGTCTGCGTCGCTGGCAGCAGATCGTCGCCCATCATCGCACCTTCGCCAACGCCTTCTTGTCTAGTCTCCTCGATACACACGATTAGCGTGTGCACCAAATACGCAAGCGGCTCGTCGTATGTCCCACGCCGTTGCGCGCCAGTGCACGAGTCCAGCTTCAGTGGCGGTAAAACCGTCTCGTTCGAGTCGTAGTACTTGGAGAAGTGGCGAAATACCAGCTCGAGGATCGGCGGCCGAAGCGACGGGCACTCCCGAAACACGCGCAATAGCTCCGCGTACAGCACCAAGCGCACCGCAGTCTGGAGCTGGAACGCCCGCTTGAAGATGCCGCAGAACTGGCGGAAGAGATCTTCCGCTACTATTGCCGTCGACTGCTCCTGGGTCGCGACCTCGCCTTGACTCTCCGCAGCCGCACTTAAAGCAGTTTGCGTGGCCCCGTGGAGACCCTGGGAAAGAAGCACGCCAGTATTTTGCGAGTAGAGCTGCGTTAGCGTGCCGCGCTTGAACACTTGGGAAAAGAGGCACAGGAGAAACGAGAAGCCTTGAATCCCGATGGTTCGCGAGGATTCGTCTTTCCGAAACATTGCCTTCCGCAGCGTCAAGATCAGGAACCCTTTCATGTTGGGGCGTGCCTTCAGCAACGGACCCAAGGCAAGCAGGAAGAGCCCAGCGTTCTTCGGGGTCATGTGGATGAGATACTCGAAGCCTTCGCGGACCCGAACGCCCAACGCTCCGTTAATGTCCAGAGTATGACGCTGCACGATCCTCGCCAGCAACAGCAGCGCCGTCTTCGTCCCGGTGTTTTGAACGATCACGCCGTTCATGACATTGTCGATGATGCGTTCTCGGACCGACTCGTCCGATCGGAAGCAATCGATCACCAATCGAATGCCGAAGGCGATCCAGGGCAGGTGCATTGCTTTCTGCCCGGCGGTGTTATTCTCCAGCAGCTCTTCCGTTTTCTTGTCCTGGACTTCAATGAGCTGAAAGGCGAAGCTGACCATGCGTGACGTCACAGAGCTCCAACTTCCGTCGACCGCATCAGGAATAGTGCGCACGAAGATGCTGCGAGCTGATCCAGCTGGAGAATTGTCCGTGTTTCCTGTGCACAAAAAGCATGAACGCACGCATCAGTGAGTCAGTTTGAGCGCAGTGATCAACCTCGACATCGTCGATGAACGCACCGCTCGGCAGTTCTTCCGAGAACGACCGAACAATGTGCTTCGAGAGGTAGCTCGTGACTCGGGCACCGTGCGGCTCACTCGATATCGTCAGCAGAATCGCCACGTCAAAAGAAGAGAGCACGTTCGTCCGCGCCTCATACTCGATCAGGAACAGCTTCCCTATGTTCGCGTCCTGTTTCAGAATCATATCGAGGTGGTAGAGTATCGTCGACTGGAGCGCGCGAACTTCACGCACGGAGTGCGATCTTGACACCGCGCTGGAGCTCACATCTGCGCCGTAGTCCGCTTGCACGGTCGTTTCGCTGGCTAGCAGCCTGCATTGCTCCACAAGCATGTGGATGAGTATCCTTTTGCACACAGCGCTCTTCATCCGTAGTGCGAGGAGCAGCACATTGTGGAAGACGGTGGGCAGCAGCTCGAAGTTGCTGGTCCGCCCATCTGCCGAGCGCACGCTGATCTCGCCATTGGATTCACGGAAGATCTTCGCGCACACCTCGCGCTCTTGGGCGTCCGTGAGTGGGAACTCGCGGAAGGTCTTCAAGAACTGCAGGAAGAACCTCTTGGGCCACGCGAGCGCCACCAGTTTGTGCATCACTTGGTCGCTGTACTCGCTGCCGGTGCAGCGCTCGGGGAAGTCGTACGCGCCGTCAGGGAGCACTACCACCGGACAGGAAGCCACGCGTATGAGCAGCTGGGGCAAAAGCTCCAGCGTGTAGAAGATGGCCAGTCCGTCTGGGGCAGCAAGGTCAAGAGCGAGCATTGCACCACGGTCAGCGGCTAATCCCGACCAAGCGTGTCACCTGCGTGCCAGACTCACCGGCCCGCCGCTGCCGCTGCGACTGCTGGCACAGCGTGACGCCCCGCAGCAGCTCGTCCATGACCGGCGGCAGGTCGCTGTCCCTGAGGTGCTGCAGCTCACGGAGCAGCACGTCGCTGGCCGCCGCCGAGACGCCCGAGGGCACGTTCTGCGCGTGCAGGGCCTGCAGCACGGACACGAACACCTCGGCGCGCAGCTGCTCGCCCTCGCGGACGCTCTCGGGTGCACGCAGCGCCCACAGCGCGGCCTGCAGCGCGTCCACGAAGCCGTGGTCCTGGTACAGGCTCTGCCCCACGTCCGCCTGCCGCGCCAGGCGGTCCGCCAGCAGCCGCCGCAGCGCCGCACCGCCTACGCGCCGCACCGCCTCAAATCCCGCGGCTGACAGCGAGTGCGCCATCTCCACGTCCTCGCCGCCCGCGTCCTGCTGCCGCCGGTAGAGCGCCAGCAGCTCGCGCGCCGCCGCCGCCGCCGCCGCCGCCGCCGTCTCCTCCTCCATTCCCGCCCGCGGGTGTTGTTGCACTTGCGTCCCTTTTCCAGGACAGACGTGGAGACCATCACTCTTTATCAACAGCACCGCTTCGTTTGTGGTAGGTGCGATGTGTGTGTCCCACTCCACGCCTAGCCTCATCTGTGAGCCAATCGCTGACAAGCATTTTGCTCCAATTCGGGACCATTCGGGACACCGCGGAGGGCCAGAAGCTGGCTGGCCGCCCCCTTTGTGCGGCCCGCATGGCACAGCCGAAAGACTCGGAGACTCCTCGCCGGAAGCAGCAGCAGCAGCAGCACCGAAGCATGTTCGGCCTCGTCAAGCGCGCCGCCGCCGCGGCCAAGCCCGCCGCCTCGCGCCCCAGCGCCATGCAGACGCGTCTCATGAGCGGCGGCCACGGTCACGGCGGCCCGCCGCCGACCGGCCTCGAGGCCAAGGTCCGCGCCTACCTGCCCAAGGACTACCAGGTGCGTTCGCGACGGCGGCAAGGGGGACGAGAGGGGGAGGGGGACGGATGGATGGGAACAGACCGCTCACGTACACATCGTGGCTCTGGTCCGCTGCGCAGATTGTGCTGGCCACGCTCGGCTTCTACACGTCGCTCGTGCTGCTCTTCAAGCTCAAGCCGTCGAAGAAGGCCGTCGAGGCCGCGCCGATCGGTGCGTCCGCCTCCCCTCGCTGACGCCGGCTGACTGTCTGCGCGCGCTCTTCTAACTGCGTGCGGTCGCCCCCGCCTCTGTCTCCGCAGCCGCCAGCTCGTCGCAGGCGGACGAGATCCCGTCCATCCTCAGTGACGAGTTCGAGGCCTGGTCCAAGATCGCCGGCAACTTCGAGCGATGGGAGAAGAGCCTCGAGACGATGGGCAACTAAGTCGCCAGCTCGACGCCCGGCCTGGTCGGGCCAGCCTTCGCTAACGCCGCGTGCTGGCAAACCGGCGCGCGCCTCCAGCCGCCAATGGCGCTCGCTGCCTTGCCGCCGCCACGACCATCGCAGCGGCGCTTAAGCAACTGAATGCCGAGCAACACGTCCATCGTTTCACTCGAGGTGCTCGCTCGTTTAACACTGCGGCCTGTTGCTGCGGCTCGTGTCTATGCTCTTCCGGCGTGAGTTCGTCGCTCGATCAAGCGTTCGGAGGCATCAAATATATTAAGTCGCGGACCTGCGCGCGCGTGACCGGCGCGCACTCTGAAGCGGCGGAGGCGACGGTATATCCGCCGTCGCCTCTGTTCACGCAAATATCCAAACGGGTCCAAGTCCGAGGCGGGGTCGGGCCGAGCAGCCCCGCGCCGAGCCGCTCAGTCGCCGATGGTGCCGAACTCGGGCGAGCCGTCGCCTCGCAGGCGCTCGCACAGCATGGGCTCGTAGTGGTCGCCGCCGCGGTCGCTGCCGGTCAGGCGCATGAGCAGGAACCACGGCGCGTGGCCCTTGGACCGCCCGCGGTCGTCCAGCGCTGCGTCTCCGCGCGGGCGGTGCGGTAGGAAGAACATCTTGCCGCAGCCGATCAGGACGACGAACAGGTCGCGCTGGTACGCGGTGGCCAGCGCCTCGAGCACAAAGTCGTCGCCCCACGCAACGCGGCGGTTCTCCGGGTCGTTGTCCACCGACACGAGGCCCGAGCGGCTGTAGTTGAGCCCGATGAGGAAGTGCGCGTTCGAGCCGTTGCCCACGCGCATGTAGTCGCAGTACGAGCGCGCGTCCACGACGGGCTGCGCGAGCTGCGAGTAGACCATCTCGGCCGCCCTGCTCCACGAGTAGCCGCGCTCCTGCAGTTGCACGCACTTGGCGACCAGCATGTCCTTGTCCGCCAGCGGCGCGACGTAGCGGCGCGTCTGGATCGGGCTCACGCCCCACCCGCCCTGCAGCGACGGGTGGTACAGGTTCTTGATGGCCGTGTCGATCTTCTCCTTCTCCTCCGGCGTGCACGACTCGTAGTGCGCCAGGAAGTACTTGGTCGCCACCTCGCGGATCCCGTGCGGCGGCAGCGGCTCGCACTCCTCCGTGTACAGCAGCAGCTGCTCCATCGAGAGGAACAGGCAGTCGCCGAACGGCGCAACCGGCGCCAGGTACTTGACGCTGTACGCGATGTCGTGCGGCTCGTACGAGACGCCCTCCTCCTCCAGCTCGCGCAGCAGCTCGCGGCTGCTCGAGTCCACGCCCGAAACGCGGCGCCAACCCATGCACACGGTCACCGGCCGGTCCATCACCGCCGGCATGTCGGTCAGCACGAACTTGTCCGTCTTGGCGCGGCGCGGCGTCAGCAGCACAGCCTCCGGGCGAGCCTGCGCGCGGCGATGGAGCGAGCAAAACACACGTCAGCGAGAAGGAAGCAACGCGGCTCACGCAGGGCCTACAGGGCAGGAGCCGCACCATTTGCTGGTACTGCGAGTACGCCAGCAGCCGCGAGTCCAGGTGCCGCTGGGCGCCCTCGACCGCCTCCTCGTACCCCTCGTGCAGCGTGATCTCGGTCGACGCGTCCAGCGCCGGCAGGAACGGCATGGCCATCGGCAGCGCGTCCACCTCCACCTCGGCCGAGTCGTCCGAGTCCGACCGGTCCGCGTCCCTGCGCGCATCGCCGCTCTCCTCTTCGCCGCCGGGGAGCGACAGCGACGACAGCGACGACTGCGACGACTGCGGCGTGACTGCCACCAGGCTCTCGTCGTCCGCGACCGACTCGCCGCTGGCCTTGAGCCCCGCCGGCGACGGAGGGGCCAGCTTCTGTGTCAGCACGAACACGTACTCGTTCTCCTCGTGCGCCATCCTGTCTGCGTCGGTGAGGGCCGCGGCGGAGGGCGGCGAGCGGGGGGACGGCGGGCTGCGCGAGCGATCAGCCGGCCAATATGGAAACCTCGGAGCAAGCGCCGTTTGTTCCGCTTCACTATGGAAATGCGGGCAGGGGTTCTTTCTTCCCTGAGCTGACGTTTTTCTTCATCCCAAAAAAGAAAATTCTCAAGGCGAGATTAGAGTTGAGAATTTTTCACACAGGGAAAAAACTCTTTGAGTTTTAAAAAAATGATGAAAACAGTTTTCACTGATTTTAACAGTGTGCATAATTCAGCTGCAGCGAGTGAAAGAAAAAAAAAAATCGCCCACAACCCCCATTCCAGCCTGTCCGCGGCGTCGGTCGCCCTCCATAAGGCCGCGGCGTCGGTCGTGTTCCTCTCGTCGGCGGCGTCGGTCGCGCTCCTCTAGTCGGCGGCGTCGGTCGTGCTCCTCTAGTCGGCGGCGTCGGTCGTGCTCTTCGAGGCCGTGGCGTCGGTCGTGCTCCTCTCGTCCGCGGCGTTGGTCGTGCTCCACAAAGCCGAGGCGTCGATCGAGTTCGTGGTGCCACTGCAGTCGATCGAACGTTGTAGGCGATGGCGAGGGGCGGACGTCCGAAGGGCGAGATATGGTCGCTCTTCGAAGTTGTCGTGCCGACTGGACCAGGAAAAGCCCATCCAGATGTGAAATGCAAGTATTGCACAAAGGAGATCACGAATGGGCAGACACGCAACCTTCTCCCACATTCGATTGCCTGCACGGCGATGCCAAGCGCTGAGAAAACGAAGTGGACTGCAGTGAGCAAGCGCAAGGAGCGGGAGAAGGAGTTAAAGATCTTGATGAAGACTGCTGTCGCTGCTCGAACACCTGCCAAGCAGCGTCGCGTCGGAAACAAGACTCCAACCCCGACCATTACTCGACAGTTGTTTCCCGGTTCGGGAAAGTCGCCCCGGAATCTCTTCCAGACGCCCAAAAATAAAATGAGTCGGGAAGAACGACAACTCGCTATCGCGAAGGCCATCATCGCGAATGGTCTGTCGTTTCGGATCGTCGAGGACAAGTTCTTCATGGCAATGTTCGATGACGAAGAGGACATCCCGTCAAGATTCCAAGTGGCTGGAGCACTTGTGGAAAAAATATACAAGACCGAGCGAGCCAAAGTTGTCAAAACACTGGCATCTGTCAAGTTCGTCTGCGTTGTCACCGACGGGTGGTCAAGCAGACGGAACGAGAGCGTGATCAACTTCGTCCTTGTCAACCCTTTTATCAAGCCTCTGTTCTGGAAGTCGTTCGCGACCGGAGAGTCAGTGCACGACGGGGCCTACATTGCGAAGCAGATTGCTGCAGTGATTGACGAAGTCGATGGGCTTGTGGGGCGCAAGATCGTCCGTGCTGTCGTCACTGACAATGCAAAGAACATGAAGAACGCCTGGCAGCGGCTCGAACAGTCTCCTCGTGGCCTGATTTGTAATGGGTGCGCAGCCCATGTGATGAACCTGCTGATGAAGGACGTGTTCAAGCTCGAATATTTCAGCTGGGTCCTCGAACACGCCAAAACCTTGACAAACTTCATCAAGGGTCGGCACGCGCTACTCGACCGCTTCAGGTCGATGCAAAAAAGTCTCAAAGCACCAACTGAAAGACGACGAGCGCTCTCCCTCCCTGTCGCAACATGTTGGTACACGTGCGAATCGTGCATTCTGAGCGTCGTCTCAAACGGAAACGTGATAACAACAACGTTCGCTGACGATGAGCTTCTCCAAAGGTATCAAAGAGGTGAAGCGCTGTCGGAGGCTCGAGCAATTGTTGCGAACGAGCAATTTTGGCAACGGGCACCGATGGTGCTGAAAGTCGTGAAACCGATTGATCAATGCCTTGCTGCGTTCGAAAAGGATAACTGCTCAATCTCCATGATCAACCACCTCTTCATCTGGCTGGACGAGGTTTTTAAGAAGCCAGCAGAGCCAGGCGAGTCAGCATTGGTGGAGCAGGTCCGCACTATGACGTTGGACAGGAAAGCCTTTTTGTTCACGCCGTCGATGAAGGCAGCGTACCTTCTTGATCAGTCCAAGCCGCTTCCAGCCAACGGATCTGAGACGATGGCTACCATCCGCTCCACCGTTGAGCTGGCTGAGCGTGTTGGGTTGCCCGATGGCGCGTCGACGTCGGACGTCCACAATGAGCTGTCTGCGTACGCACGGGCGAATTTGAATTGGACGATCGACGAGAAAGAGGCTCACTCTGCGTTCACGCCTCTCGATTGGTGGTCACTGACGACAGATTATCCTGCTGTTCGCGCCATCGCGATGCACGTTCTCAGCGTGCCAACATCTTCAGCGGCAAGTGAGCGAAGCTGGAGTATCCACGGCTCTATTCAGTCACAAAGGCGAAATCGGTTGACGTCAGAGCGCCTCGACAAGCTGGTGTTCGTGTACTCGAATATGGGCGACAAAGGTGCTGTGGATCAAATCCTCTATGAGCTGTATCCCGAAGCGGAGGATTTCATCGAGGACCGCGATGGTGAAGTCACGTCGCTCGATGAACCGGATCAGGAACCGGAGCCGGCAGAACATGAGCCCCAACGGTTGTTTTCCCCAGCGGCAGACTCGTTCATCATCTCGACTGCATAAATCCATCCTCAGCGCATGCGTGAATCACAAATGGCACAACTTTTTATAGGAAACGCTGCCCACCAATCTTCATTCCAACGCACCGACACCTCAAACGCGGTCAGCACAGACAGCTTCGATTCGGTGAGCTCGGCTATGGCGGCCTCCATGATCACAACCGACGCTCCGTCCAAGATAAATACGATTGACGCGGCCGCCTTGAAAAGCACGATCGATGCGGCCGACCCAACGAGTACGACCGATGCTGCGGACGAGACGAGCGCGACCGACGCCGCGGGCGAATGGATCACGATATCGCCGCGGACGAGAGCAGCAAGACCGAAGCCCCGGCCTTGTGGAGCACGACTAACACTGCGGACAAGAGGAGCAAGACCAACGCCGCGGACGAGAGGAGCACGACCAAAGCAGCTGACGTGATGTGCTTAACCGACGCCGCCAACCCGATGTGCACGGCCGACGCGGCCTTGACGAGCGCGACCACCGCGGCCGACCCGAAGAGCACAGCCGACGCGGCCTTGACGAGCGAGATCGACTCCGCCAGTCCAATGAGCACGACCGCTGCCGCCGATCGGATGGGCACTGTTGACAACTCCTCAATATTTTCGCGACCGCGCTGGACAAATGGTAATTTTTGCGTTTGCATCATTGCTCAAAACTGTTTAAACACTGCAGATATTTGTGTTATTTGTTTTTCACATTTTTCACATGCAATATCTCAACTCTAGGCGAGATTCTCAGCCTCCCATACTATATAAACATATATAAAAACATTTGTCACCATATTTATTATTGATCGACCTTATCGGTAATATTTACTAGCCTCTGAAAATAGATCAATCATGATGAACACAAAATACAGCTGGTGCGTGAGAGCGATTTTGTCGAATCAGATTGAGAAAAGAAAGGGCTGTGTAAACTTACGGTTTGATTGAAATGAGATGAATGTCATTTTCCCAAAAGAATCGACATGGTAAAGATATGATTTGATTGTGAATAGAAAATTGGGATTGGACAGTCCAGCATTTGGAATACCGTATACGGTCATTTCGGGGAACAAGAAATTCCAGCGCGTTCGAGTTTTTTCTTGCATACTGTGTTTTGATTACAGTAGTTTGTTTTTTTTTTGCTTTACGAACCCGATGTACAACTTACGTTCAAGTTTGATTTTGATGTTATAAGTGCAGACAGATAGTCGTGTATAAACACACAAAGCGATGGAGCTCATTTTTGCACAACTATCACAAAGCGTATCATATTTCATCCTCGTTTATCATCATTGTATGCATAAAGGCTCACAACTTTTGCTGTTTTCTGCAAAACAAAATCGCTCTGACAAATCCAGAGTCGAGCTAAAAATGTTCATATAATTATCTCCCAGTTAAAAAAACTCCTGTGGTGCCACACCGCTTCGAGCTTTGAAAAGCAGCCCAACTCACGTCCAAGCATTGATCGCTTCGAATAAATATTCATTTATGAAGTCCACAACACAAATCTGAACCCCTTTAATGTATTTCGAACAAATACGAAAGGCAAATTGTTTAAAAAGCAGCGGCCGCTGTGTGGCGATCTTGAACAAATCGACCAGACTTGTTGCAATCCAACAGCGAATGGTTATCTCTCGCCGAACACCTGTTAAGATTTCCATCATGATTACACAGCCATTGGGTAAAATTGCTAGATTTATTTTACTTTTACTTTTTG
>JAADYB010000295.1:0-26428 GCA_023338075.1 Phytopythium litorale
CCCCCCCCCCCCCCCCCCCCCCCCCCCCCCCCCCCCCCCCCCCCCCCCCGCCCTCCTCAGGACTTCAGTTGAGAGGTCGACCCGGCTGTGCATCAAGAGCCGGAGCGTGTGATTTGAAACGAGTGGATTCACTTGCGTCCACTATGGAATGGTTCATCAAACTGTCTTTGACAGAAATGTTTGCAAAAGAGAAAACGACTTGAGATTGGTATGGGAAAGAGCCAAAATGCGATCGTTTCTTCTGGTGAAGCGATGCTTGGCGATTTCGCATCGAGCGAGCCGTGCTTTCGAGCTGGCCTTCTTGTGCTTTTCTGCGAGCGAGGAGGGCATCGAGCGAGGAGTGTGAGGCCCGGTAACGGCAACAATGCATCCCGTGGGTAGCCTTTGATCGCGTGCGTCTTTGTCCATCGCCTTCTCTTCCTTTGTCGATATGTCGGCGAAGTGAGGAGGAGTGGAGCATAGCAAATCTCTGATTCACGCCTCGCGGACGTGACCGTTGCATTTCGACTTCTCGGATTCTCGATTGCGACCGTTCGTGAACTAATCGCCTTCGCAAGGCAGTCCCGCGCGTCGGGGATTGGCTGGCTTGAGGCCGTCACAGCTTCCCGTGCCACGATGACGACGCCAGGCGTCCGCCGCTGCGTGACCGCTCTATCGCGGAACCTCATCCCTGCTGCTGCTGCTGCTGACGATGCCGCCGTGCACCAGATCCTCGTACGATCGCTTCTAAAAGACGCGATCGTGTCCCGCTGCTGACAGCCTGCTGCTGCCTTCCCGGCCTCTCCTGCCAAGAGGAGTCCTGCGGGCATCGCTCGCTCACATCGTCGGTGGTGGCATTCGCGTTGATGATATCAAACAAATACATCCTTCTCGCATTTCTAATACATTCCATTTTCATACTCTCTCCCAGCTCAACCATTCGACTATTTTAATGCGGAAAACTCATGTTGATTAGCTGTGGCCCGACTCCATGATGCCCTCTGAACTTCACCCCACGAACCAATCAGAAGACGCTGACGCCACCGACTCGACCAATCAAACACGAGTGATGACGCCGATCAGAGACGGGCCACCTCACGAATCCCCCAAGTGCAACGAAACATGGGATTTGGCCAGCACAACCTGCGCTCGTCCAGCGATCCCGATCCGGTCGAGCAGACTCCTTTGTTCTTCTCCTCCCCGGTTCTACTGCGCCCGTACGCTCGCACATGGGCCCCCGACTCCGGATCTCCCGTACGCTCGCAGGTTTCCGCCGGCGGCCCCCCACTTGCCTCCACTATGTGGCCCTGTACCCATCTGCTCGGTGCCCGGCCCAACGCCGGCACTGCCCGCTTCATGTGCACCGCTTGACGTGCAAAACCACAGGTACGGCATACTGAATCCAAGTTCATCGAGCCCGAGGTGAAATCCGACCAAGCACATGGTAGGGCAGAGCGTGGGCCCCTTCCTCCCATGGGAAGGATCAGCCTCCGTGCATGGGCCTGCGCACGTCAACTGCTCTTCTGAAGGCAGCTCCGCCCGACTCACTTCCGGATTCGCCACCGACGGCCAACGCCCCACTCAACCCCACCGCCCCACCGCGCGTCCTTCAGTCTCCGAGGTCTCCACCATGAGCGTTCGCCTATCGACGCTGAGCGTCAACGAACCGGGCGTCACGCTGGACTCGGCTGACGCGCGCCGCTACGCCAAGACGCCGCACCTGTGGGCTCTCGGCGTCGGCGCCGTCATCTCGGGCGACTTCTTCGGCTGGCAGGCGGCGCTGATCGCCGGCTACGACGGACTGTTCATCCTGCTCGCCGTCATGACGGTTCTCTACGTCGTGCTGTCCTTCTCGATCGCCGAGCTGTCGGCCATGATCCCGCACGGCGGCGGCCCGTACGTCTTCGCGCTGCACGGCATCAACAGCACGGCGGGGTACTTCGCCGGCCTAGCCGAGTGCCTCAAGGTGGTCGTGACGTCGGCCGTGGCCAACTCGGGCATCTCGTCGTATCTGTGCGAGCTCCTGGGCATGAGCACGGACTTCGGCCCCATGTGGTGGGCCATCTTCTTCATCCTCTTCGTCGGGCTCAACGTCATGGGCGTCGAGATGACCTTCCGCGTCCAGGCGTTCTGCACCGTCATGTCCGTGCTCGTGCTCGTCGTCTTCTACATCGGCGCCGCGACTGTCTTCGACTACGAGAAGTGGGTCGTCGAGCGCGACTGGGAGTACAAGGGCTGGGACGGCGTGCTCCAAGGCGCCTCCTTCACGCTTTGGTTCTATCTCGGTATTGAGGAGCTGCCGCTCGCGATCGAGGAGACTGTCGAGCCGAGCAAGAACATGCCGCGCGGGCTCGTCACATCGATCGTCACGCTGGTCATCCTCTCCTTCTGCACCGTCATCTTCTCGGCTATTTCCCCGGGTGCCGACGGCTTCTACGCGACGGCCTCTCCGCTGCTGACGGGCTATAAGACCGTCTTCGGCGACAACAGCACGACCTCGGGCTTCACGTGGATGCTGATCGTCGGCCTCATCTCGAGCTTCCACTCGTTCCTCTTCTGCATGGGCAAGCTGCTGTTCGCCATCGCGCGTGACGGGTACCTGCCGCCGATCCTCACCAAGCTGCACCCGACGCGCGGCACGACGTACGCGTCGCTGACCATCGGCGCCGTCATCGCGTTCGTGATCGCGACGGTGCTGCACTTCGCCATCGGCGACACGCGCCTTGGCTCGGTGCTCATCAACCTGTCGCTCATCGGCGCCATCGTGTCGTACATCTTCCAGCTCGTGGCCTTCATCATGCTGCGCTTCCGGGAGCCGGAGCGCGAGCGGCCGTACCGCAGCCCGTTCGGCGTGCCGGGTGCCGTGGTCGCCATCTGCATCTGCATCTTCGCACTCGTGGGCATCATCTACAGCGGCACGTCAAGCACCGACTTCCTGGCGTCCGTCATCGTCGCCATCGTCTACTTCGTCCTGGGCTCCGTGTACTACGTCAAGGTGGTCAAGCCGCGCCTCGCAGCCGGCGAGACCCCGCACGCCAAGAACATGCGCGAGAACCTGCTCAGCAGCCGCGTGTCCGGCAAGATCTGATCGTCCTCGGTCGCGAGAGGACTCCGCCCGGACGACCTCGCGCCTGTCAAACTGCGTCGCGTTCCCTTCGTTTGCTCTATTGCCTGCCTCGTAGAGAGCCTTATAATGATCTTTATCCTAGACGTTGGTTCGCGCTTCAACGTGGTATACTTTGGATGGAGGATCAGGTGAAGGGATCTGATTCGTGAAGCACGTATGTTGTCATGAGTCACTCGAGCCAATCAGAATGCATGAATTCTGCTCGCGCCACCGTCTGGTCCGTGGTTGGAGGTGTACATATTCCTTTACACCACCATCCCATCCCATCTAGCCGTCTCGTCTGTTCGGATGGTGCCGCTAGCCAATCTGAGTCCGATCTTTCGAGCCCAACATTGCGCGCGTCCAACGGCTCCACAGCATAGTGAAATCAAGATAATCGATCCGGCAGCTCACCACCTTCGCTCCATACTCCACTCAAGTGAAAACTCATCGCACCCGCTCGGAATATGCCGCACACCCGAGCGCCATAAATGCGGCCGTTGTTGCGCTCCAGTGGCTCGACACGCCACATTTAGACCGCCTGGGACGCCGCCAAGCGTCGCGCCGCCTGCTCCTCCCCCCTCCACTTTGCATCGACTAAATTTCTGGGCAATGGCGGTGGTCGGAGCGCTCGCGGGTCGGCTGCAGGGAGCGTTCAAGCGCGGAGGGAGCGGTGTGGCCGTCGCGGCCATGGTGGCGGCGACGATGGTCGTACTCGCGCTCGTGCTGCTGCTGCGCGTGCTCGCGGCCCAAGATCAGTGGGCGGGCGGTGTCGAGGACGCGACGCCCGCGCAGGTCGCGTGGGCGTTGCTGGGTGTCGCGTTGTGCAGCTACCACCTCGTGCGCAAGGAGCAGCAGCCCGCGGCGCGTCCTCCGGTCGCAGACAAACGTTGGTCGCCGCTGGTGGCGATGACGACAGTGCTATCTGAGTCCAGTCGCGCGGCCAGCGACTTGGCGTCGGAGCTATGGACGAGCCTGCCCTCGTTGCCATCGCTCCCGGCCATGGACTGGGTGCTTCCAGCGATCACCGTTGATAGAGACGACAGCGCCGAAGATGGTGACGACGCTTCCCCACCAGCCACCGAGTCGACTATGTCGTTGGCTCTCGTGGATGAACTGTCGGCGCCCATGAGCAGATCGCCCTCGGCAGCGGTCAACAGCGACCGCCCGATCCCGTTCGAGAACGACCTGTTCAAGGGTTCACTGCTCTTCCTCGTAAACAACGAGGACGCACAAACTGCGTCGCGGTGGTGCCAGCTCTTCAGCGACAAGAAGAGACTGCTGTGGGTCCAAGTTCAGGGTCAGTTCAAGCGCACACCTCCGCCAGGAGCAGTCGTTTACCTCGCCTGGGAGCTGCCAGTGCGCTCGGTGGACTCGTACATGGGGTTCTGGACTCGGAAGCTCGTCCAGGTGCTCATGACCATCGTCCAGCAGTTCAATCCCGACGCACACATCAGTCTGGGAGAAAGCACCTCCGACTCTGGCAAGCATGAGGGCATGGAGATCCCGCACGCCGCGTTCCCGCTCTACCAGAAGGTCGACGAACTGGTAATCTCGCCGGCGGGTGTCCACGACACGCCGCAAGTCTCAAGGCTCCCGATGCTGGGACAGGAGACGTTCGGTGAGTCCGAGATGCACGCCCAGTGCCGTGCGGCGCTGCCCGTCGGGCAAGAGCCGTCTGAGCTGTACTCTACCAGCAAGGTGTACACGTTCCAGTTCCACTCCATGTTCTGCGACCTAGCGCAGTGGAAGCTCGTCAACCTGCCGGGCTTGCCCGATGTCCCGCTGCAGCGCATTTGCGACGCGAACCCCATCCGACTGTCCGCCTACGCGCTTGTGAGTGACCCGAGTCGACCAAAGACGACGCAGCGGCACGTGGACAGAGCCAAGGAGTATCTCTTCTGCTTCTCCGTCCGGCGCCACGAGAGCGCGCGGCTCCTTCCGCCTCGAGCGCCTCGGTTCGTCCCTCAAGTCGCGCCAATTACCATCCCAACACCCCCGCTGACTCGCTCCAACAGCGGCACTAGCGCCAGTGGCAGCAGCAGCGGTAGTAGTGACGATGGAAGTGCTGCTTCAAGTGCATCGTACTCCAGAAGCGGCAGCAGCGGTGTTCTATCGCCCGCGTTCTCGAGCTACGTGCGGTCAGAGCCTCACTTGCGGCGCGCACTCTTGCTGGCGAACGAGACACCGCTGTCACCGACGATCCGGCAGTTCGCAGTCGCCTCCCACGCGCTCTCGGCGCTTCAGTTCGAGCTCAGCATGTGGATCGAGCGCGTCGACCCAGTGGCCGGACGACGCAATGTCGCCTACGTGTTCACCGTGGACGATTCAAGCCCTTCGTCCTCGTTCTCGTCGCCTCGGCCGTCCATGCGCGTGCGTCGCACCGTCGTCCGAAGCGCGTCGACCGTCAAGAACGTGTTGCTGACGCTGCTGGACCGCGATGACGATGATGACAGTGACGATGACACAGCGACAAGCACAGACAGCATCCCTCGCGGCAGCTTCCGCGGGCTCGCAACCGAGTCCCGCGAGTTCCTGTACGACCGAATCGACGACGAGACCGCGCGCGTGGCGCACGCACTGCAGGAGATCGCGTCGCCACCGCCGTCGTCGTCGCTGGCCCGCGACCGCTACTCGCTCAGCGCGATGCGCGCGACTCTGTTCCACTGCCTCACATCGCCCAGCTCCCTCCCCTCGGTGCTCTCTGCGCGCGACATTGGCGTGCAGCTTCCATCCCAGCTGAGCGGACAGGTCGTGTGCGAGCTCGGCGCGTACCGCGTGCTCACAGCGCAGTGCATGCGGCAGGAGTGGGTCGCACTCACGCGGCGCCACGTGCAGTTCTTCCGGTCGTTCTCTGTGCGTGCGACCAAGAGCGTCCCGCTACATCAGGTGCTGGCAGTGCGCGCTGTCGATGACGTGGACGTGCTGCGCGACCATGTGGAGCGTGAAGACGTCCACGTCGCGCACTCACCATTGTCACCGACGCTGTCAGAGTCGCGCTGGTACTGCATCGAGATCCACCTCGTGCTGGAAGTGGTCACGCTCTTTGTTGAGACGAGCGGCGAACGCGCTGCCTTCGTGCGAGCGCTCAACCAGCGGCTGGACGAGCTCGCGAGCGACTCGAAGCGACAGGAGATGTTCTGCGCTCCCGCACTGGCGCTGGACGAGCTGTCGCTGTCCGTCTGCCTGAACCAGCGCACCGTGTGGAGGCGTCGTCATGCTACTCGTCGTCCGAACAGCATTGGCAGCGACACGGAGGCTCGAGCCACATCGAAGCCAGCCTCTGAACTCGTGAAGGCTAGTTTACGCGCTGCGATGGCTCTGTTCGAGGTTGAAGACCGGCAAAAGTGGACGCCAATGGCCGTCGTGACGCTGCTCGATGCGGTCGAGGAGCTGAACGGCGTCGACCTCTCGGTCAGCATGACGCACTCGACTCACAACCAGCGACTGGCCTTCGCGCTGCATCTGTACCACACGCTTCTGCTGCATGCGGCGCTAGTATTCGGCGGCTTCCCGCGCTCTCATCAGCAGTGGAAGAAGATGCAAGCCGTGCCCTCGTACCTCGTGGGTGACCCGCGGTTCCCGGACCAGCAAGTGCGCTTCACGCTGCGCGACATTGAGCGCGAGCTGCTGCGCAGTCCCATGCCTCCGGCGTCGATCCTGCTCGACGGTGCGAGTTCGTTCCTGCATCTTCGCTCTCCATTCAGCCTCGGCATTGGCTCTGGAGTTGGTCACGGTGCTGCCCGCCTGCCGTGCTCTGGAGTGGCCAGCCCGACGTCAAGACGCGTTGTGAAGCAGTCGAGCTCACGCATCCCGGAGCACTTGGCGCTGGATCGACCGGACTTCCGCGCGTGCTTCCTGCTGCAGATGAACGCCGACCCGGTCTCCACTCGAGTGATCCGTGTGTACGAGCGCGCAGACGGCGAGCAGGTCGCGAGTCCGAGGCGGAAAGACACCCTAGACGAGCAGTTCAACAGCACGTGCGCTCGCTTCCTAGCCACGGAGCTGCGCATCGACAGCGCCACGCGGACTATTCACGTGCCGCGGGTGTGCGATTGGTACTTCCAGACGCTCGACGAGCAGCGGCTCGCACGGAGCTCGAGCGACGTGAGCACAGGGGGCAGCAATGGCTCGAGCAGCGTGCTCGCCGTGTCAGGCTCGCGCGCCTTCTACTGCCTCCAGCGCCTCATGCCGTTCATGGACGACGTGGTGCTCCAGCGCGTGCAGCACCTGCTCATGGGGGCCGGCGACGCCTGCGCCATCGACTTCAGCGAGTTCTGGACGCGCCAGTCGGCCGCCAGGATGCTGAGCGACGCAGCTGCCGCCGTCCTGACGCGCTCACCCAGCAGCACCGGTCTCTTGGGACTCGAGGGCGACGACTTGGTCGAGGTCGGCGGCCGCGCAGAGGCCATCTCGCTCGCCAACAGCAACGGCTTCGTGCGGTTCCTCCGCTCCATCTTCTGACAGTAGCTGTGTATTATAGACACGACGTCGCTTTCCCTCAAGCCTGCAGCTCGGCGGCCTTGTTCTCGAACGCTGCTGCGGCGACGGGCTGGTTCATTTGGCGTAGCAGCGCCGCCTGCTCGAGCAGTTTGGTCGCGTGGCTGACGGTGGTGGCAGCGTGGAGCGCGGCCGTCAGTTGCTCGCTGGCTCGCGCCATGTCCTGCTGCTGGATTCGCACGATGGCGAGGTTGTACCGCATGTCGAGCTCGAGGGGGAACCGCACGAGGCCCGCCTCGAGCTGCTCCACCGCAAGTTCAACGTCCCCAACCCCGAGGTGGCACGCGGCGATCAGGTTGCACACGGCCGCCTCGTCGATGAAGATCTCGGGGTCCAGCGTGCGCTCCTTGACGGCAGTGTTCGCCTTGAGCGTCAGGCGAAAGAACCTGGCAGCACCAACACGCGGTTAGCATTTCATCACCTGCATGGACACTTCACGTTGGACGCACTCGATGGCCTTGTCGAACTCGCGCGCGTGATAGGAGAGGAACCCGCGGTTGTAGTAGTGCACCGGGAAGTGGCTGTGGCAGTCGAAGATGGAGTGGTCAAGCAGCTCTCGCGCCTTGGAGATCGTCGGGCTGCCCCAGAAGTCTTCCTGCGAGTACCCGGCATTGGCGCTGCGCCAGAGATCAAACATCCCTCCGCCGATGAACCCTGGAGGCTGTGGACACGACGTGTGTGAGAGGCAAGACCCACCCGAGCACAGCGAGTCGGATTCCTTACCGATGGGTGCTCGGGGTCGTCGCGAAGCGCCTTGGCGTAGTAGCGGATCGCCGACAGGCGGTCCTGCTTGGTCGTGAACGCCACGCCAATGTTAATGAGCGTCTCAGGGTGTCCAGGCGCGAGGTCGTAAGAGACGCGGAGGTACGCCAGCGCGCGGTCCGGGTCCGAGTGGAGCAGCGTCTTGGCCGTGTTGGACAGCACCTTGACGTTCGTCGGAGCCACGCGCAGAGACGCCTCGAAGAGCTTGGACTCGCTCTCCCACTCGGTGTTGCGCGCTCGCGACCGAAAGCAGCCAGTAGCCACGATGAACGCACAGCTCGCCACGATGACGGTGGAAGCCGTTCGAAGCCATCGGCGGCGACTTGATCCCTTGCCGGGTGCCTCTGGCAAGGACACGTACTTGTTGGCTGTGTCGAGAGCAGAGGAGACAACGAGCGCCGCCAGCAGGCAGAACCCGACGCTCGGCAGGTAGAGCAGTCGCTCGGCGACGACCGTGCCGACGGGGAAGAAGATGTTGGAGGCCGGGACGAACGGGATGATGCCGAGCGCGAGCGACATGATGAACGCAGGGGAGTGGCGCTGGTTTGTCTTGGCGGCGCGGTAGAACTGGCGAGCGGCGACGCCAGCACCTGCGAGGACGGCGACGTAGGCGGCCGCCGTGAGGCAGTTCTTCACGTCCGTGACCGACGTGATGACTGGGATCGTGTCGAACCCGTAGTCGAAGCTCAGCCATCGCGGCCACACGAGCTTCCAAAGGTACCACGCGTGGATGTGCGCGTACGAGAGCAGCCGCGCGGTTCGGTCCGGATGCACGGCGACGCTGTTGGCGAGGATGTTCCACTTCATCTGGCGGTGCTCACCATTCAGGTGGACCCTCAGAGCCGCGAGCATCGAGCCGATGGCGACGAGAAGCGGCAGTCGCCACCGCCACAGGCGTCCGCCGTCCTTGTCTGTCTGCCCTGCCGCCTGCAGCACGTCGTACACGAACAGGATCCCAAACGTGGTGAAACCCAGCTCCTTGGCGACGCACGAGGCGGCGGTCAGTGTCAGCGCCGCCACGAACAGCATCCAGCTCCTCCCCGGCCGCGCGGACTGCACCGCGTTCATGTACACGAGGACGGCCGAGAGCGAGAGCATGGTGCAGAGCAGGTCGGCGCGTCCGACGATGCTAGCGACCGCGTCGCAGTGGACGGGGTGCACCGCGAAGAGCAGCCCCGCCAAGAGAGCGCCGCCGCTGCTACTGCCAGCGCGGTGCGCCTGGTCGATGCCTTGGCCCTGCTCGTCCAGCAGCCTCCGCGCCAGGACCCAGACGAGGAGGCTGCAGAGCGCATGCGCGGCCGAGTTGGCGGCGTGGTAGGCGGCCGGCTGGAAGCCCGCGAGCTGGTGGTTGAGACGGAAGGAGAGCACCGTGAGCGGGCGGAAGCTCTTGTGACTGTCGGCCGAGCGCAGGTCCTTGCCCCAGAAGTCGTGCGCCAGCAGCTCGGCCAGCGACCCGCGGCCGTGCACGTCCGCGTTGCCCAGGATGGCGGCGCGGTCGTCCCACACGAAGCCGTTGCGCGCCGAGTTGCTCGTGGCGGCGACCGCGGCGGCGGCCACGAGCGCGCCGGCCGCCAGCAGCGAGCGCGGCATGAGGACGAGGCGAAGTGGAGGCGGAGGCGGCTGGTTGACGCGGATCCGATCCGATTGGTATCTTTTGACTTGAACGAAAGGATGCGTCGGTGGCTTCAAAATGGGGTGAAAACTGACTTCCAGGGAGTCAAAATGGCATTTGATTCAGAAACTGGGATCAAGTCGGCATGGTAACCGACTTGATTGGTTCAAAAGAGTGGGTTTTGACCAATCGCGCGCCTTTATTCAGTGTGGCGCGTTTTTCTGGCCAAGAGGGGTAGGCACTTACCTCATACAATCGTATTTGCATTCATATGCTATATAACAGGTGCTTTACCTGTAATATGGTGGTTTATGCCAACAAATGAAGCGTTGTATCCGAACAAACAGTGTACGGTGATCACCTATCACGTGAACGGCGGGGGGTCGCGCTCATGCTTCGTGTCTATCTGAGCCTGGCGCTGTTGATCCCGTCCGTTCACGCGGTTGCTTGACCTGGTGCCGTCCGTCCCGCCGCTCCCCGTTCTGCTGGTCTTGTGGCCCTCCTTCGCTCCCCCCTCTGACCCAGCAGACCGTCGGCGAACAGACCCGAGTGTGCTCCTTTCCCCGCAAGTCACCGCCTGCCCGCCCGCTCGCCCACCCACACCACCATGATCAGCCCCCTGAAGGACATCGTCATCGGCATCACGCTCGGCGTCGCCGCCGGCGTCGTCTACCAGAACGCGGTGGACGAGCAGATGAACAAGATCAGCCGGTTCTACAAGTGGTACGACGCCCAGCAGACGCAGAAGGCCGTCTCGCACGCCGACGACGAGTAAGCGCGCGAGCTCGAGTCGACCGCGGCCGGCGCTCCGCTCGCTTTTCGCCCTGCATGTGTGTGCGTGGCGCGGCGTGGCGTAGCGCCGCCGGGATGCCTCGGCCGCTCGCCCTCGGCGTCTCGCGCGGCCTCCGCCCCACCCTGTCGGCAGCACGCGCGAGCTCGAGGGACGCAGGGGACGCGCGGGTGGACGCCGCCGGGCGAGGTGGAGGGCGTGCGCGGATGCTGGCGGCGGGGCCGCGGCCGCGCGCCATTAAGTAAAAAGGAATGAATCCCTCCCACCCCCTGTCGTCGTCGTTCCTCCCTCTCTTCCTCGCAGCGCACCGCCGCTTGCCACGCAGAGAGATAGAGCGGCTTGAAGCCTCCTCTCGACGTTGGCAGGTGTTGATCTGGCGCATTGCCCCCCCCTCCCCCCCATCGCATTATTAGGCCATACAAACTGGAGCTCTTTGGTCCGGACGGGTGCGGCAGGCGGTCGGCTCGCGCGACAAGCCCCCGGGAGGAGGCACTCACCCGCCCTCCAACTCCTCTTGCGCTCACTATGGGTTAGAACACCCTGCTTCGTATCCACTGCAGCGTCGGCACACCTGCCCGCCACATACAAAACCCAAGTCGTTCGCCTCCCCGACGCAGTCCGACGTACTTTGCACGCCCAGGACGGGACGGGACGGGACGGGGCGGGACGCGCGCACGGCGGCGGCCATGAAGCTGTACGTGCACTACGAGGCGGCCAGCGAGGCGGACGCGTGGACCAAGCGCGTGACGCTCCCCCTGGCGCCCGCGGCCTCGGTGCGCGACGTGCTGGCCACCTTCCTGGCCGCCTACGCCGCCAAGTTCAGCCGCGCCTTCCCGCTGCCGCCGGACGAGCTCGACGTGTTCGTCGAGGCCGCGGGGCAGGGAGGCGCGCGCAGGCGGCGCGTCGAGCACCTGGACGTGCCCGTGCAGCTGGCGGCGGGCGCGCTGGCCGCCCCGGGCGCTGGCGGCGCCTGCGGCTTCGAGCTCGTGGTGGCCAGGAAGTCGCCCGCCAGCCTGCGCGTGAGTCGCGGCGGCGGCGCCGCGGCCGAGAACACGAGCCGCCTGCTCAGCATCCTGCGCAGCAGCCAGCGGCCCGTGGAGCGAGCCGCGAGCGAGCCGACGCGCGAGCCGACGCGCGAGCCGACGCGCGAGTTGACAAGCCCGGAGCCGGCGCGCGAGCCGACAGGGCCAGACGACGACGGCTGCGAGACGGACGGCGTGAACGCAGAGGAGGAGGAGGAGGACGAGGAGGAGGAGGACGACGAGGAGGACGAGAACGACAGCCGGAACCCCAAGCTGCGGCCCGCGCTGGAGCTCGCCGGGGCCCAGATGAAGCAGCAGAAGTTCCGCGCAGCGCGCGAGCTGCACGAGACCATGGTGCTGTCGTCCGAGCCGCTCAACCCAGAGGCGCTGCTCGCGCTCGGCGACATCCTGATGGCCAACGGGCGCCACGAGGAGGCGGCCAAGAACTACTTCCTCAAGTGCTGGCGCGCGCACGGCCTCGCGCGGCCCTCGCTACATGAGGCCGGCGTCAACTTCCGCTCGGGCACCACGGCCGCGACGCTCGACTCGCTCGCGTCGAGTCTCAAGGCGAAAGCCAAGGCGCCGCCGCTGCGCCCGGCCGCCTCCAAGATGTACGCGCGACTGGCGTTCACGTGCGCGCTGCGCCTCGCCGGGTGCTACGTGGAGACCAAGCAGTACATGCGCGCGGTCGAGATCCTGGACGAGCTGCAGGTGTTCCTGCGCAACAACAGCGCGCCTGCTGTGCCCGTGACGGCCAAGAGGAGGAGGAAGAAGAAGGTCAAGCCCAAGGCTGGGGCGGCGCCTCGGCCGTTCTTCCCTAACGTAAAGGAGCGCGAGTGGATGGAGACGCAGATGGATGTGCTACGCGCGCGAGCGCTGTACGAGACCAAGTCGCCGGAGCACCAAGAACACGCGATCGCGCTCGTCATGCACATGCTGCCGGACCTGCAGGCTCCGCTTGTCAACCTGGACGCGCTGCTGCTGTACGCGCGCATCGCGCATGACCGCGGCAAGAAGAGCGAGGCGCTGAGCATGGCGCTGCGCGTGCTAGTCGGCAAGTCGAACGACAACGCCGTCAAGAAGACGCTCGTGTCGATGCTCAAGGCGCCAGGCGCCATGGAGCGACTGCAGAGCGCCGTGCCTGCGCGCAGCCCATCGTCTGGCGCTGCGTACGCGTTCATCGCGACCATCCTCAAGGACTACGGCGCGCTCGAGGCGAGCGTGCAGTGCTTCCAGCAAGCGCGGCTGAGCGACCCGAGCAGCGCGAGCTACGCGCTCAATCATGCGCACTCACTTGAGGTCGGACACCAGCATGAACGCACGTACAGCGTGCTCGTGGAGTTCCTCCGGGCGAACACGTGGGCATCCGTGGGTGTCGGCATCGGTGCGGCATGCCTGACTGCCGGGACGTTCCTCAAGGCGCTGGATGAGCAAGACGCGTGGGCAGCGATATCACTATACCCGCTCGACGACGGTAGTGCTCATGATGATCAAGGTGAAGGCGCTGCAACACGTCGTTTGCCACGAGTACAGTGGGTGCCTGAGCACGGTGGGTACGCGCGTGTGGTCTTCCGCGGGACCAAGAGGAGCCAAGGGAAAGAGGTCGTGTCGGTGCCGACGGCAGCCAACATCGCCGACAACAAGCGCCTGCCGCTGCTGGACAATGAGCTGGACCTGCTCGCGTGCTTCTTCACGATCGTCAAGGTTCGTTATCGTCGTGCGAGCTCTCTTGGACGACTGAGGCTCACCGCTAATCTGTTCATGTCGTGGATGTGCTCGAACGTTAGATCCTGTTTGTGAACGGAAAGTTGGGAGTGCTGCCGCGGTTGATCGCGCTGCTCGAGCCGATCCGTGTCGGCCGGGAGCTGCACCGCACGACAATCCGCAACGAGCAAGCGTACTACGCGTGCATCGCCCAACTCTTGACGGTCGACGCGCCGCCGCTTCGCGTGCTGCCGCCCAGCAGTGAGCGTGACGTGTACGTCTGTGGGGACTCGCACACGCTGGCGACTGCGTGGCGCGAGATCTCGCTGCCCTCGGCAGATAGCGACGGCGAGGCGCGACGCGTGCTGCTACGCCCCGCGCTCGTGACGGGCCTCAAGCACTGGCACCTGCGCAAGGAGTCGACGTTCTACCCCAAGATCAACTTCTGGCGCGTGCTCGCGACCATCCCACCGCATGCGCGCGTCATCTTCCTGTTCGGCGAGATCGACTGCCGCGAGGGCATCCTCAGTGCTGTCGAGAAGTGCAAATACGAGGTGGGCGTGGTGTCTGCGTGGAGATTGCTGCTGGTGGCGTGATGACTGACAGTGTGACTCGTGCCTGTGATAACGCTGACCTAGTCAATCGAGCATGGCATGCGCCACACGATCGGCATCTTCATGGAAGTGCTCGCGGACGTGGTCGACAAGTACGAGTTCGAGGTGTTCGTGCACCCGGTCGTGCCCGTGCTCAAGGAGACGCGGCACCTCGTCACGCAGTACAACCAGCTCTTCCGCCAGCGCGTCGACAGGAGCCCCATCTGCACGTGCGTTCCACCCACCTTCATCTCGCCTACGTCACTGATCCGGAGAGTCCTAACGGCCTCTTCGATGGCTCTGTCTCCAGGTGGCTGGACTTCTTCGACGACCTCCTCGAGGACTCGCCGCCGAAGGTCGGTGCAGCCGATCCGCAAGTCTGTGTATGGTTCTGGTCATGGAACTCACCCTCGATGGTGCCTCTCCAGCTTCGCCGAGGGCTCGAGCTCGACGGCACGCACCTGCACCCGTCGTACCTCAGCCTGCTCGCCGCCCAGCTCGCCAAGCACGGGGCGAGTTTGGCTACAGCAGCAAACGATGGGTGACGCGACACTGGATGCCGACATGGCCGTGATGAGACCGGGTTGACGGAGCCTGAACGAGCGTTCTCCACCGCTGGCTGGCTGGGACGAGACCAGTGCTTCCATGCTGCGGTGTTGTTCGCCGCAACTTGATGCGTGATCGACTCGAGTCCGCTGTATCTCTCGTCACCTCATAAGCGAGCCACCGGACGGAAGGGAAGCCGAGGGTATAGGTTGCCAATCAGCCACGCGCACACGGAGACCAATACCAGAGCAACTCACGATCGCTGGATTCCCGTGCTGCTGATACTCGGCGAGGTCGCTGTCGCTGTGCCGCAGCTGCAAGTGCTTGGTCAGGATCGTTCAGTCCTTGCGCGGAGTGTCGGTGTCAGCACTGGTGTCGATCACTTCCTCGTGTCGATTGGCACTCCAACCCGGCTGGTTATCAGTGGCTAGGCAAACGCAACAACCGGTGGTCACGGTTGCCGAGCGCGCCGCCACTCGCTGGAGCCGTGAAGGCCACCGTGAGCTCCAACACGCCGACGCCAAGTGCTGGAGGAGGCATCCATGTGAATCCATGTCGAGTCCGTCTCATTGGATCTGGTCCACCGTACTAGTATGAATATGTCGCAGTGAACTTGCAGTATCATTCCTCGAACGATTCTAACCTGTACTCTACAACGTAAGGAGACCTCTCGCGAAGCTAGGTTCGCATGCGCACCTACTGCGAGCCATGCGCGCGCAACCACCAACGCCAATCACCAAGCGTTGCGACCACGAAGGCACTTGGGCATTCCACTCGATCGATCGCTCTCTCGGCTGCTTGACGATGGCGCGCGGCGGACGCGGAGCGGCCAAGGCGACAGCCAAGGCGACGACCAAGGCGACGACCAAGGGCCAGACCCATAGCAAGGCTCAGACCAATGGCAAGGGCAAGAGCAGGGGGCGGCCGGCGGGCGAGCGCGGCGTGGCGCGCGACGTCTTCTCGGACGAGGAGGACGCGGCGGAGGAGCGGCGGATGAACGCCAACATGGACGTGGACGGCGTGTACGAGTACGAGGCGCCCGAGACGTTCGAGCACGACTCGGAGCTCGAGGAGGACGAGGCGTTCGACTCGCAGGACGAGCAGGACTACGGCATGTTCTTCCAGAAGAAGGCCACCAAGACACTCGACGAGCAGGAAGATCAGGAGGAGGAGGAGGAGGAGGAAGAGGCCGGCGGCGACTTGCTGTCCGACCTGCTGGGTACGGCGCCCGCGTCGCGGCTGCCGACGGCCGAGGAGGACGACGCGGACGCGCTCGGCGCCAGCGACGAGGAGGAGGAGGACGAGCAGGAGGAGGCCAGCAAGCTCGCTAACCTGCAGGTGCTCGTGGCCGGGCTCGTGCCGCAGGCCAAGAAGCCCGCCAAGCTCGAGGACATCGACACGTCCGTGCTGCGCAGCTCGGCGGGCGTGGCGCTCACGGGCGTGGGCGGCGGCGGCGCGCTGACGCTCGGCAGTCTGCTTGGCGCGGCGCCTTCAGGCGACGACACGGACGCAGGCGAGGCGGCGGTCAAGGCGGCGGCCGGCGTCAACCTGGCCAAGGTCAAGAAACAGGTGCGCGACATCGAGACGGACGGCGGCGCGGCGCTGCAGGCGGCGGCGGCGCCCGTGTTGGAGGAGCGCGCGGCGCGCAAGACGGCGTACGTGGAGAAGCAGAAGGAGATGGACATGTTCCAGCCCGTGGTGCGCCGCAACCGCAAGAAGGAGACGCTGGACCTGCGGCAGCAGGCGCCGAAGATGGACACGCTCACGTCGGCCGCGCTGACGAGCAAGTTCTCGGCGCAGACGGACTTGGAGAAGAGCGTGGCGGCGCTGCTGACCGCCGGTGACCTGAGCGACCGCGCGGTGGCCGAGGGCGAGCGCGAGGAGCTCGAGCGCAAGCACGTGTCGGTGCAGGAGGTGCAGCAGCGGCAGAGGGAGCTGGCCAAGCTGCGCGCGCTCATGTTCTACGAGGAGCAGAAGCAGAAGCGCATCAAGAAGATCAAGAGCAAGTTGTACCACAAGATCCGCAACGCGCAGGACAAGAAGGCGACCGAGAAGCAGCGCAAGCAGCTGCGCGAGCTCGACCCGGAGCTCGCGCAGAGACTCGACGACGAGCTGGCCGAGAAGCGAGCCGAGGAGCGACTCACGCTCAAGCACACCAACACGTCCAAGTGGGTCAAGCACCAGCTCAAGCGCGGCGTGCTGGCCGACAACGACACGCGCTCGGCGATCGCCGACCAGCTGCGTCGTGGTGAGGAGCTGCGTCGGAAGATGAACGCCGTCGACAGCGACGACGAGGACGACGTCGATGATGAGGACGACGAGGAGGACGAGGACGCCGTCTCGCGGCTGCAGAAGCGCCTGGCCAAGCAGGCGGACGCGCTCGTGACGGAGATCGACGAGGACGCGCAGAACGCCGGCAAGGTCAAGGGCCTTCACGGCATGAAGTTCATGCAGCGCGCGGTGCAGAAGCAGCGCGAGAAGGCGCGCTCGGAGGCTGAGAAGCTGCTGCGCGAGCTGCGCGGAGATGGCGACGGGCTGCTCTCGGACGGCGAGAACTACGTGCACTCGGACGACGAGCAGGGTGTGCGCGAGAAGAGCAAGAAGCAAAAGAAGGAGAGGAAGCGGCAGGCCGCCAGCGCCTCGGCGGAGGACAGCAAGGCCGTAGACAAGGCGCTGCCCAAGGGCTCGCTGCAGCTCGGCGCCGTGAGCATGGACACGGGCTTGTCGGCGCGCGCGTCGGGTGCGGTTGCCGTGGATCTGGGGGACGGTGAGGCCAAGTCGACGGCTGCTGTCGAGGTGGCGGCGAGTGAAGCGCCAACGCTCGAGCTCGGCGCGACCGACAAGCGATCGGCTCGTAAGACGGGCGAGGCCCAGCCGGATGCCGTGCGTGTCGAGTCGGCCAGTGCCAAGGAGGACAAGGAGGTGGAGGTGGAGGAGGCCGAGCAGGGCGGCGACAACCCGTGGCTGTCGACGACGGCGACCAAGGCGCTCAAGCGCACGGGCAAGAAGGCCAAGCAGCGCGCCAAGCAGCAGGAGAGCGGCGCGGACGTGGCGTCGGCCATCGACTCGCTGGCCAAGTCGGTCGAGAAGACGGCGGAGGCGGCCGCCGCCGGCAAGAAGCGCAAGCTGGAGGCGTCGGCGGCCACGGACGCGCCGGCGTCGGACGCGATCCCGCTGAGCGACGACAGCAAGAGCACCAAGAAGAAGAGCAAGAAGAACGGGAAGAAGAGCGGCGGGTCGGAGGCCGCCACGAACAGCAAGGCGGCGCTGACGCAGGACGAGCTGGTGCGGCGCGCGTTCGCGTTCGCGGACGAGGACGAGGACGAGATCGCGCAGGAGAAGGAGGCGCTGGCGGACGCGGACACCAAGGTGAAGAAGGGCAAGGAGATCGCGCGGCTGGTGGGTATGACAGGCTGGGGCAGCTGGGCCGGCGAGGGCGTGGGCGTATCGCGCCGACAGCAGCAGCGCGAGGCGCAGGCTGCCAAGCTGGCCGCAGAGACCAAGCAGGCGGTGCTGGCGAGCCGCAAGGACGCCAAGATGGAGCGCGTACTCATCAGCGAGAAGAAGGACAAGCGCGCAGCCAAGTTCACGGTGGCGGACGTGCCGTACCCGTTCACGTCGCGCGAGGAGTACGAGCAGGCGATGCGCAACCCGCTGGGCAGCGACTGGAACACGCCGGCGGCCACCAACAAGCTGACGGCTCCCAAGCTCATGAAGCGCGCGGGCACCATCATCCAGCCGCTCGTGCTGACCAAGGAGGACAAGAAGATGGCCAAGAAGGAGCTCTCCAAGCAGCGCAAGGCCAAGTTCTGAGCGCCAGGCGGCCGGTGCCTGCCATCGCTTTTCGTTTCGCGTATATAATAGACAGAGAAGCAGCACAAATGGACTTTCACATGGCGCTCCGCACCTCCGACAGACTCGACGCAGACACGGACACGGACTGAGGCTGCTCCTCATAGAAGAGCGTGGGCCACGACGACAGCGAGCGCTGCCATCGACACGCTGGTCGCTGTCGGAGCGCCGGATGTGAGCGCCGAGACGCTCGTGAGCCCGGAGCCAGACTCGCTGCGCGAACTCTCCGAGACAGTGGACGCGTCGACTTGGTCGTCGCTATCGTCGGCGGCCTCCACTGTGCCCACACCGCTGTCCGCGGCCAGACTCGTGTCGAAGGCGGCCTCGGCGCCGTCCGCCATGTCGATCTCCTCGCCCTCGTAGTCCTCGATCAGGATGGTCAGGTTCGACAGTACCGTCACCTTGCTCTCCGTCAGCGCCACGCGCAGATTCCGCGTGAAGTCCGTGTAGATGGCCGACGAGTTGTCGTACGGCGCGCCCGCCTGCTTGGCCAGATCCGAGTCGCGGCGCCACACCATCTCGGCGTGGAACTCCTCGGCGTCCGGCGCCGCCTCGCCATTCTCCACATCCACCGAGATCTTGAGCAGCGTCTCGCACACGGCACGCAGCGGCATCTGCGCCACGGTGCACGCAGGCATGTTGAGCAGCACGACGGCTGTGATGAACCCCATGCAGCTCTCGCTCGTGACGAGGCCGGTGATGTCGTCGGCGTCCGGGACGACACCCGAGTACGGGAAGATCTGGTATCCGCTGGCGGCGACGCACGTGTCGAACAAAGCGCGGTTGATGGAGCAGATGGACTCGATCGTGTCAACCGTCTCCGTGTCGCAGGTGACGCTGTCCACGAGCGCGAAGGTGGTCGAGCCGACAGCCGCCGTCGGGATCGGGGTCAGCACCATTTCCTCCTCCTCTTCGTTGTCCGAGTCGCTCGTCTTGTCCATGACGGCGCCATCATTACTGTCGTCGACCGCGTAGGCATCGTCGCTAGAGAGAGAGTCGTCACCGACGACGGGAGTGCTATCGGCCGAACCGGATGACGACGACGCGAGCTCGGCGGTCGCCAAGCAAAGACACACGGAGAGAAGAATGAGGACCGCGACCAGCGGTGGGAATCTCCGCGGCCGCGCGGCGGAGGAAGCGCGCATTGGCGCTCGGTGGCGACGTGTGCACGACGCGACTGGATGGGGAATGGGGCCGACTAGCAGGCAGACCAACGCACCGAGCTACAGCGAACTGGTCTTCCAGTGGAAGTTCCACCACCTACCACCTGTGGATTAACCCGCAGAGGAGCGGCGGCGCGGACAGAGCGGGGCGACCGCGGCGGGAAAGAGCGAGGATCGGGTGAGCAACTCTCGCGGGCAGAGACGAGCGAGCGAGACCGAGGCCGAGCTAGCAAGGAGGCGCGAGCAAGGAGAGCGAGGCGAGGCGAGGCGAGGCGAGGCGAGGCGAGGCGAGGCGAAGCGCTGGTGTTCACGCAGGAATGGGACGAGCAGCGGCGCGTGAACACCAGCAGGGATGGAGGAAGGAAGGAAGCGGGAAGGAAGTCTCATTCGAGCGTCCCAGGAGCTCCTCTACAGGGTCTCACTATGCGAAAGCGTCACAAGATGGTTCGTATCAACGATGAGTTCAGCACCAACATCTTCATTTTTGGAATCAACAAGATGTGTTCGCACCATAAAAAGGAAATAAACTCGCGTCTGAACCACCAACCCAGCTTGAACTGGCGTTGAAGCTTCCCGGCACCAGTGCCTCCTCGTTGCTTCGGCTCACCAAGTGGACCGATGACCGCTGCCAACCCCCAGTGTGCAATCGCTTGGGTTCCACCTGTGCTGCTGCTGGTTGGCATGCGTTCTCGGTGTGTGCGGACTGAGATGACAGCGGCAACGGGCAACAGGCAACGGGCAAGGCGTCTGTGGCTCCGGCGGGTCCAAGTGGTCGCGTCGTGGAGGCGGGAATGCCTATAGATCAGAGCGTGCAACCAATCGAGAGGCACCCAGGACGCTCTTCAAGTGCCTGCTCTTCCAGCACTTCGCCACGCCAGCGTCCGAGCCGCAAGGCTCATCTTTGATCTCATCGCCATGCAACGCTGTCGACTGACCGCCTGGTGAAGGTGATCCTCGCAGGATTCCTCCGTGCAAGCTGTTCATCTCTCGTGATATCAAGGATGGCACCTCCACACACCCAGAGTGTATTTCGGTCAGCGCGAACCTAACGGCAAGCTGGACGAGCGCTCGGAAAGCCCCAACAATCGCCGCAGCCATCACTAAACTGATGGCTGCATTTCTTGTCCAAGACACCAACTATACCATAAAACAAAAGATGTTGCAGCATGAGCATGCTAGCAAATCCAGGACCGTACTACAGCAGTGGCGAAGCGAGTCGGGCCATCGCGAGGACGACGATGGCGAACGCCATTCGCCAGTCCCAAGAGCGCGCAGCACCTGATGCCGTCGTAACAGTCTTCTCGTTGACCGCCTGTGAGTCGTTCGCCGCCGTCACGTACCCTTGGACCTGGTTGGGCGTCGTGTCGGTCACAGACGCGCTGCTGTTCGTGGCGGCCGTCGTTCCGTTGCTCGCGGCCACTGTCGACCCTCGGACCATCGTACCATTCGCGAGTCGATACTCCACCGTCAGGTCCGCCAGCAACCGCACCGTGCCGTTGGTGGTCGTCTGCTTCAAGTTGGTTTCGTACTCGGCGAACAACTGCGACGCATTATCGCACGGCAGACCTGCAGCTCGCGCAAGGTTCGAGTCGCGACGCCAGTTCATCATCTGATTGAACCGCTCCGAGGACGGAACGGTCAGCGCGCGCTGCGTCGAGTACGTCTGGACGTCCACAACGACTTTGACGGTCGTCTCAGCAGCTGCCAGCAACGGCAGCGATGTGAGGTTACACTCGGGCACACCCGAGAGCACCACAGCCGTCAGGATGGCGGTGCACGCGGGTGAGTCGACCATGTCGCCGATCTGGTCGCGTGTCGGAGCCTTGCCCGAGTAAGGGAAGATCTGGTAGGCGCTGTCGGCCACGCATGCGTCGAACAGGTTCCGGTTCTGAGTGTACACGCCGTAGATTGTCTCCACCACGCTCGAGTTGCACGCCGAGCTTGGCACGAGCGCGAATGTCGACGAGTTGGCCACCGCCGCCCCGATAGGTGCGAGTGTGAACGTGTTGCTCTTGCTGCTGCTGGTCGCTTCGGAGGTGATGTCCGACACCACCATCACCACAACAAGCAGCACAAGCGCCCGCACGCTCATGGCTGAGTTCGTGATTCTCGTCGTCACTGTTGTTCCACAGGAGGCACTTCCAAGTGGCTGGGAGGGCGAACCCCGCCAAGGGCGACGGGTTGAGGCGATGCCTATCCCGGAGCTCTATGGCAACTGCCCATGGCTTGCAGATGGCACCACATGCCTGGAAATAGCCATTACATGGGAGAGGAGGCCTCCGATCAGTGCCTGATGTGCAGCAAGGTGTGGAGCCATATGCTTGGGCCAGCGCCGCATGGGGCGAACAGCAGAGAATTGGAGGTTCTCAACGCGGTCAGGACGGCCACTTCAAGCACAGCACTCACTTGCTTCATTAGATAGAGAAGACGCGCGACGTGGGCGACGATACTTGACAAGAACTACACGATACAGGTTAGCTGTTGAGCCCTACGCCATCGCTGACGCAGCGATGAGCAGCACGAGCGACACCATCGAGCTCCATGGCGTCAGAGTCACGCCGGCGTTCGACCCGGAGGATGAGTCTGCCTCCGAGTCGTCGCCGACGTCCGCGTCGCTGTTGTCCGAGTCTGCCGCGTCGTCCGAGTCCCCGGCGGTAACTGTGCCGACGACGTCGTCGCCGCTTCCGGATCCGAGCGTCGCGAAGGTCGTGGTGCCGTCGCTCGTCCAGCTGCCGCTCGCGAGCTGGTACACGATCGTGTAGTCCTCCAGCACGCGGATGCTCGTGTTGGCCAGTGCCGTCTCGAGGTTGGCGGCGTACTCGGCGTAGAGCTCGGAGTCGCTGTCGCACGGGAGACCCGCAGCAGCAGCGAGGTTGACGTCTCGGCGCCAGTACATCATGCCGAGGAAGCGCTCGGTCGTGGGGGACTCGGCCAGGTCCTGGTCGAGGTCGACAGCGATCTTGAGCAGCGTCTCGACGGCGGCCTTGAGCGGCATGTCGGTGATGTCGCACTCGGGCGGGTCGGCGCGTGCGACGCCCGTGAAGACGGCGACGCACGCGTCCGAACTGGCCATGGCGAGCACCTGGGCCGCGGACGGGTGCGTGCCTAGGAAGGGGAAGATCTGGTACTGCGCGTCGTTGACGCACCGGTCAAACAGCGCGCGGTTCTTGTTGTACACGACGTAGATAAAGTCGGACACGGTCTCGTTGCACGCCTGCGACGCCACGAGCTGGAACGTGGACGACGAGCCCGTCGCCGTGTCGATTGGGGCCAGCGTCTCCGCCACCGAGGCCGAAGCCGAAGCAGAGGTCGCGGAGGCGGAGGCGGAGGCGGAGGCGGCCGACGTCGAAGATGCAGTGGCTGCGGCGGACACGAACGTCACGTTGGCCTCACTGCCCGTCGAGCTCGAGGTGGTGGCGGCACTCGTCAGCGCCAGCAGCAGCGCCGCCAGCAGCAACAGCACTCGATACATCATGATGTCGTGGATGGAGATCCCTCGTCCACCGCTTGAGACCGCGACGGCCGGGAGGGGGAAAAGCACAAGTGCCGTCCGTCAACGAACAGCACGAGTGTCGGCGGGTGGCGCGGCAGAAATCAAGCAAGCGCGTCGGTCCACCGGCCCGCGCTGATATTTCTCCTCCGACGTTGAGCAATGGCCCGCGGCGTCTGGTGTGGCGGAAGAAGACGGAGGAAATGGGATGCGAGGGGCTGTCGGTCAGACCTCTCGACAGGTGGATCGATGCAGGAATGACACGAGCCGGACGCCAGTCCGAGCCGCTCGGAGAGGTGGGATGCTGAGCATTGCTGACTGGCGGGTGCATGGAGCAGAGACGCCGCTCATCCGGGTCACACGTCACGCGCCTGCTCTTTACTGGAGCTGACTGTCAGCCGGACCGTGGCGGTGCATCAAGTGCCTTGTGCGTGTGGACAGGTGCACCGATTCACCAGCAGGTCAGTCGGTCACCACACTGGTCGGTCTCACCTGGAGCTGCTCGACACCAAGCGGGACTTGGAGAATGTATCCCGGGCGTTGCGTTGCGACGCCTTGGCCCCATCAGCACTGCCTTGGACGCTCAATGCTGCATGTCGTCGAGAACCGAGCTGCTCGGCTGAAGCGCAACATGGACAGTGGCCTGTCCACGACGTAAAGGCGCCGAGCGTGGCACGAGACGACTGCCGGCCACTCCGCGGCGCGCTGCTGCAACCTGCAAGGCTGCACGGAAGAGGGTGCCGCACTTCGCGGGGGTGTCACCAACGCGTCATTGTCCATGGCACCGTGACGCGACGGGTGCCTGTGTGCAGCAGCTCCTTCCCACCATCTCGAAGGTGATGACTATCGCGCCTTCGACGCCTTGAACTCCTTCGGGGTAATGCATGCGGAGGCATAGTCATGCCAGTGAGGTTGGGGACGACGATGATTGGTATAGACGAACACTAACCGCTCCGCCTTGTAGGGGGCTAGATAGATCGACCCGCTTCTTCGTGTGGATATGCTTGGCTAGCCGCAGACAATGCCGACACGCTAAAGACGCAGCACTGAGGCCAATGTGTAACACATCGGTCTTCTGCGGTGGCAGATCCCTCAAGTCAATCTGCGGGACCCATGCATCTCGGGATGTGCGATGCGCACCGCGTTCGACAGTCGCCGGCAATGCCTCCGTCTGTGCTCTCCATTCACAAGTCCTTAGCCTCTACGCGGTCTCTCTGCCTCAAAACTGTGCACGGCACACGGATGGATTTATTGTACACGGCCGCGCCTTCCCCTCTCTCGCCCGCCCGCCTCGACGGTTCATACCTGCGCGCATCAGCGCCAAAGCACCGCCGACACCGCGACAGCCGCAGCAGTCTGGATAGACCAGTGGGCCGAAGCGTGTGCAGCGCCGGATGTCTTGGTGTTGGCCGAGTCGGACGCTGTGCTGTCGGAGCTGCTTTGGGACGCGCTCGAGGTGCTCGAAACAGTCGACGACTTACTGGTGGCGGCGGCGTCAGGGACGATAGCGAGCGAGCCGCTGCCGTCGCCGAGCAGAATCGGGTACCCGATCGAAATGTCGATGTACGTGCCGTTCGCCAGCTGCACGTCCACCGAGTAGTCGGCGTTCACGCGCATCGTCGTGACGCTCAGCACCTCCTCCAGGTCCGACTCGTACTCTGCGTACATGTCCGAGTCGCTGTCGTACGGCTCGCCGGCCTGCTTGGCCAGGTTGACGGCGTACCGCCACGCCATCAGCGCCTGGAACTCCTCGGCGCTAGGCGACGCCTCTGAGTCATCCTCCAGATCCACGCGAATCTTGAGCAGCGTCTCGATAGCAGCTGTCAGTGGCAGGTCGCTCATGGTGCACGCTGTGAGGTTGGCGAGCTCGACAGCAGTGAACACGGCGGCACACGCGTCGGACTCGGCCATGGCCTTGATCTGCTCGGCGTTCGCGTGCGTCCCGTTGTACGGGAAGATCTGGTAGGATGCATCGGTCACACACAGATCGAAGAGCGTGCGGCAGTTGCTGTACAGCACGTAGACGGCATCAACGACGGTGTCGTCACAGGCTGAACTCTCGACTGCTGCGAAGGTGGACGAGTCGGGTGCCGCAGTCGCGATCGACAGCGAGTTTCCACTAGCAGCGCTGGTTGCAGCCGCTGCCGCCGAGGTAGCTGCAGCGGTCGTCGCAGTTGGGGCTGCAGTTGTTGCGACGGGGGCTGTCGTCGCAGTAGACACTGTCGTGGCAGTCGTAGTGGCGGGAGCAACCGTAGTAGCAGCTGCACTCGTACTGGCAGGAGCGGTCGTCGTAACATCGGGAGCGCTTGTAGCAGCAGGAGGAGCGTTCGTGACGACCGGAGTAGTTGTCGTAGCAACGGGAGCGTTCGTCGCAACCGGTGCAATCGTCGTAGCAACGGGGGCGCTTGTAGTGGCTGAAGGAGCGGTCGTCGCGACAGGAACGTCCGACGTAACAACTGGAGCACTCGTCGTGACAGGAGCAGTCGTGACAGCATCGTCAATGGTCGAAGACGCCGAGTCTGAAGTGGCTGGAGCATCAGTCGCCGCAGCTGGAGTGACCGTGGACGTCACACTTGGAGCTGAAGTCGTCAACGGAGCACTGGTAGTCGACGGAGCCTCCGTTGCAGTCGATGTGGGAGCGGACGTCGCAGCGTCAGGGGCAGTCGCCGTTGTCGTGTCGGTGCTTGGAGGCGCCGTGGTGGCACTAGGGGTTGTGGTAACCTCCGCCGTCGCAATGGAAGCAGGGGCGGCAGAGCTCGAGCCAGCAGTTGTCGTAGTAGTCGCCGTCGAGTTTGACGACGACGTGGAAGTAGATGTGCTGGTCGTCGTCGATGTACCCGTTGTGCTCTTGGTTGAGACGCTGATGGTCTCGCTGCTGGACGAAGACGCGGTCTCCGAAGTTGTCGTCCCCACATCAACGCCCCCACTGGTCTCGCTGCTGCTCGACGCCTCGATGCCTCCCGTCGGGACCACGTACAGCTCGCTCGAGTCGCTTCCATCGGCTGACGACGAGTACGAGTAGATCTCCGTCTCGTCGACACCAGCGCTGCCAGTGATGGCGGTCGTCTCGGAATCGCTGCTGCTCAAGCCGAAAACAGTCGTGTCCGTTGTCGGGGCCTCGGTCGTCACAGTCGACTCCGTCGCTGGTGCCTCCGTGGTCGACGGAGTGGTTGTGGAAGCGTCCGCGATTGTCACCACCGACTCAGACGCTGCCGACGCGCCGCCATCCGCCGCACCGGCCACCCCAATGCTCGCAATGACAGCGATAACGTCCGTCGAGACGGAGATGCTGGCGGACAGGTCCTCCCC